>BGPR01001537.1:152811-185617 GCA_013235015.1 Araneus ventricosus
AAACACATGATCTGGCAGGTGACGGTAATATTTTGAAATAATCCAAAGCCAGAGACTGCTATTATTACTGAAAGATCAGTCTTCAAAGTTGTTATTAGTGGATCTGGATGTATCAATGGTTTCTAACATATATTAGTGGATTTCTTTTCTCAGAGCATGAATGAAAATTTAACTTGCAGTTGGCATGCATTTACCGAAAGCAATTCAATTTAGCTATATAGTTTTAATCATTTATAGAAGAATGCTTAATAACACATCAGGAAAAAAATTGTGCTTCAAGGAACTAATGCGCAAATACAGTATTCGTATAATATTTTCTGAGAAATATTTTTGTCTTCTTTTATTTTAAGCAAGAAATAAACATCTTCATTGATTATTCAAATAAACGTAAGAGAGTTAAGCTGCAGATATTATCAGTCTCATAATAAGATTATTAAAAGTCTGATAAGATCACACACCCAAACATTAAATTTAGTCGATAACGTTTTCATCTAAACTATATTTTCCCCTGCCTTTAACAAAAAGAAAATATTTTACAATGTAAAAAATAAAATTTTTTTCCACTTTCTTTAATTTTTATTTCCATGTACGTTATTTTTTCAGTTCAGAGTGACCTAAAAATAAATTTCCGGCTAATAATTATTTAATAAAATGATAATTATCTTTCGGAATGAATTTTTTCATTGTAATTTTTATGAATTTAAAACATATTTTTCTAAATGTTGTAATAATGAAGTTAAAATCTGTTCTAGTCTAAAAAAATTACACTTAAACCTGAAAATTAATTTTTTTAATAAAAATCATATACATATATAATGAAATAATTGTAAAACTGAAATTTTCGATTTGATCTGAAAGACAAAACAATAAAAATAATGCATCATTTTCATATACCTTAAAACTTGCTCTATTTTTTGACAAAAATTTAATTTTACTCTATTTTTATAAATGAAAAATGAGTAGATGGAGATTATTAATATGAAAGAAGTTTACATTAATATCATAAAACTAGTTGAACGTGGGTGAAATGTGTTGATTCAAGAACACTGTTCAACTATATATAAATAGCAGATTTTCTTAGCTTCCCCTAGGCTTTCAATTTTTTTATGCTTGAATGCGGTATTGGAACAAAATCTATTTTACTTAAACCACAATATCTATTTTACGTAACCATTCGATATGGATCTTTAAAGCATTGAGGCATTGAAAAAAAATCTTATATCACATAAATTGTATTAAAAGAATAGTACTTGAAACATAATATAGCATCAAACCAGGCTGACATTAAACAAAAAAAAATCCGACACTGCAATTCTTCCGGAAATATAACCTCAATGCAAATAGCATTAAAATTCCCCACACCACAGGGGAGAGTGGGGTTTCGGATCCTGTGCCATCTCCAATTTGCAGTAAGTACATCCTTATCAGTCTTCATTGTGTTGACCTGTGCTCTCCCCGGATAATCAATCAAGATGTCAAACCAAGAAAGGGGGGTAAGAAATTAGGAAAAGTACGTGTGTTACACTTTAGAGACAGTTCACAATGAACGTAAAATTCAGTGCAAACCGATTTCGGGGTGTTTTCGACCACACGTTGAAATGCGTGTTTAACGATTTTGGGGTTGTCCAAGGTCAACGTAGAAATACGTGTGAAACACTCAGAGGGTTAAAAAATAGTGTACAGACTATGCCAACAGTGGCAGGAGCTTCGTAGATAAATGTAAGGTGCTGGACACACATGAAACTTTACAAACTATGCCAACAATGGCAAAATTAAAGGCCAACAGTGGCATTACAAATGGCAATAAAAACTGGAGCCATACAAGAAAGGTACTGGACACAAATAAAATAAGTCGTAACAAGAAAGCAAAAAAAAGTAAAAAGATCATATAAAAAGCCACCCTTTCCCGTAGTACGAGGGTTGAATATATATAAAAACACATAACAAATACTAAAAGGACTAAAATAACATAATAAAAGGTGGCAAACCTAGAAAATTGGGTTTACAACAGTTTAACTCATAAAAATCTACAGTTAAAATACACAACAAATAACATAAGCTTAATAAGAAAGCAAAAAAAAAAATTTAAGCAAACCACACAGACAATACAAAACACACACACAACCACACAATCACACAAAGTTAGCACAGAGTTAAAAATTTCAATATATATATATAAAAGGGAAAGTCTAAAAATAAAAATGACAGAAGTTAAAGTCATAGAGATAAAATGTTAAAAATACAAGTAAAATCACACCAGGGACCAATGCAGATCTGCTCGGGAGGGATACCCCCATAACTAAATGTCCCTTAAGTCGGCACCAGAATCGCCAACAGTAGAAGACAGCCGCCCGGCCTGGAATATACCAGAAGAGGACCTGAGTACAAGGGGCATGTAACCACTAATACAATAAAATAAAAACTTAAAAACTAAAGGGAGAGCGGTATGCGTAAAATCTAAAAGGTTAAAAACATGAAAAACACTTGATCAACAAGAGCTAGTTAAGGTCTTATATATATATAAAAAATAATCTGGCAATGCCAGATAGTCTATAAAAATTAAAATAACCACAAACATTAAAAATATTAAAAAAAATCCAAATCTGGAAAGACCATGCAAGTAGATATAAATTAAAAGCGAAAATAGTAGTTCCGCAACAGTCAAAGTCGATAAAAGAACAAACTAAGAAGATCAACCAAAAACGAACACACAGAAAAAAAAACTAAGAAGAACCGTCCCGGGTCAGTGAATCGCAAATTCCTGCACTAATGCTAAAAGCCTCACTAATTTTTGTGACAGCCTGCCTATTATGCATAGTATTCTGAAACCAAGCTTTTTTATGTGCATCTGCAGGCCTAGAAAGGTGAAAGTCTTTGGTGAGTGAACACGAAAACACATAGTGAGTGGTCCGCGTCACCCACCTCCCCACAGATGCACGAGGGAGAATCCAAGAGCTTAAAACGATTGAGATAAAAAGGGAAAGGACCATGGCCACACACGAAAAAGATTAAAAATTTATTGGTGATTAAAAAATTAAAATCAACTTTGTCAATAAAATCCCTGGCTCTCGCCCCTGAGGCTGAGTTATAATTCATGAAGTATTCGTTCCATTCATTTAGAATTTGCTGTTTGAGGGCTCGTCTAAGAAATGAACGTGGAGCAGGAATAAGTCTCTCAATCCCTAAGTTGATTGCGGATTTAGCTTGTTGGTCGGCCCATTCATTCCCTGGGATGCCAACATGGGCCTTAACCCAGGAAAGGCCGACCAGATGTCTAGTTTTAAAGATGTCCTGTTTGACAGAATAGACGAACCCTGATCTGGAGTTGGCACTCTGGATGGCAAGAATGGATGATAAGCTATCTGTATGAATATTGATCTTATAGTTGTTCTGGAGGGCCCAATTGCAAGCAAAATGGATCGCCTCCAGTTCAGCTCGAAACACAGAGTTGTAGCTATTGAGTTTGAAAAGAAAATTGGAGACATTATCATTTTGTTGAAAGGCACACACGGCGAGCCCAGTCTCATTGTCGATTCTGGACCCATCCGTGTACACCTCAAAATCAGCTTCCTATATGGTGGATGGCAAAACTATGGATTTCTGTTCAGAGGGAATATTTCTGATGTTAATGTTGTAATCAAGAGGAATATTGTTAATGATATGATTGTAAGATGGTGAGCGCCGAACCCAGATCTGGAACTTACAAAACTCAGCCTTTGCAGTAATGTGAAGGGGCGGGATGCCAGTCAAGACATTAAGAACATTGGTCGAAGTAGTTTTGTAGGCCCTCGTGAAGCGCAACAGAAATACACGTTGAAAGGAGTGGAGCCGAGAAAAGGAATCTATGTATGTGGCTACTATACAGGGAGACTCTTCATATGTAAAGTTACTTCTGAAATTCAGTGATATTACTAAGCCGAGTCAACCCAAACCAGCTCTTCACGTAAAGCATAACACTGAGCACCACATTGAGACGTGTGGTCCCCCTGTATTTTCTAAAGCTCGGAGATTCTGCCCAGAAAAGCTCTAAGCGGCCAAACGTGAATTTCAATACATGGTGTCGCAGGGCTGGTGTAGACCATCGAAAAGTGCATGAGCGAGCATATGGGCAAGTCCTCTTCAGATTGTTCCAAAAAAGATTGCTGGCGGCCATGTGGAGATTATAGGCGTTTAAACACTCAAACTGTACCAGATAGATTTCCAATTAATCATGTACACGACTTGGCTCATAATTTTTTAAATAAAAAAGATTTTTTCATCTCTCGATCTTGTTAGAGCGTACCATCAGATACCCGTTGCAGCTGCTGATGTTCCTAAGACAGCAGTGATAACCCAGATTGTGTAATGCCGCACTGACTTATCAGTTGCTTATGTACGATATCGTCGGAGATTTGAACTATTGTTTTGTATATCTCGATGATCTTCTGATCGCATCTGCAGATGAAAGTGAACATCTGAAACATTTGGAGGAGGCTTTCTGTAGGTTTCAGAGGTACGGTCTTGTAATTAATGCGGAAAAATGCTTTTTTGGCCATCTATCTGTTAAATTTCTTGGTTATTTAATTAACGAAAAAGGAATCCAGCCATTACCTGACAGAGTTAAAACTATTAATGAATTTCAGCAGCCTAAAACTATTAAACGGATCTATTCTCGTAGCCCGGTTGGGTTGGGAGCGTTTCGCCTTTCGACCGCGGGACGTTAATGGCTTTTTCTCGACCGAAAGGAGGGGTCTGATTCTCGTAACTCGGTCGTTTCGAACATCTCGCTTTACGCTAGGAAGTGACGTATTTCTGCTGCACGCGCAGCAAATCAAGCGATCGTCATTGTTTCATGGTTTCAGATTCAGTTCGAGTTTTGAATCGCCAAAGGAATTATGGCGAAGCGTACATTTGCTTCCCAGTTCGAAATTATGTTAGATTATTTTGACAAATATCCACAAATTTTAAGTGGGAAAGTTGATCGCATCTTTTCAAAAGACACCAATACAAGGGTAAGAGGTGGGAAGATTTAACTTCTGCTCTTATAAGATGCATTATAATGCATCTTTCTTGCTTTCATAAGTCCATTGTTAAGGGGGGTTAAACCATTTATCTTTTTCAAAAGATACATTTATAATAATATTATACATTTATAGAACATAAATTGCAGTCTTTTTTTCAATATATTGATGCAATTTTACCAGTTTTCTAGAGAAAGGAAAAGTAATAAACTTTTTTCCATGCCAATGATTTCAACATGAATAAATCTTATAAATTAATATTACAAACCATTTGTTTATTTTTCCAATTACATAAGAAAATAAAACATGAAAAAAGTTATTAAATTCAGCAAGTAATCACAACATTAAAAAATTACATCTTTATCAAGGAACAAGAAAAATTCTTTTATTGTCAGATTTTGCAATTACTTTGTAAATATTTGACAAATTTGTTTGAATTAAAACCCAAATAAAAAAAATTGTAATGATATATACGAAATGAGGGAAGTCATTCCACACTCAATGTTAAAAAAATATTAAAATGTTACCCTAATTTAATTTAATAAGAAAATACGAAGTAATTAAATCTTTAAATGTAATTGATCTTAGATAATTATCAAATATCATTATTGACTATCTTGATGGAGTAGTAAAAGATTTAACTACTTTTAAACATTTAATTACTTTAGATTGTCGTATTAAATTATTAGATTAAATTATTTAAATTTGATAAAAGATTTAACTACTTTTAAAAAAAATCTAAAGTAATTGATAAATTCTTCTTCAGATTGGTCAAATGGATTACATTTATCCCGATAAACCCTTTCAAAACACAATTAACGTCTTAGCAGCCTCCATTTTAAACTGAGTTGGTTATTTGGATCATAATTTAGCGGATCTATATGATACAAATGAAAAAAAAAATAGTTTGGGGATGTTTAGAAGATTGCATAATATTGTATATAATTTAATTGTGATACAAATTATTACCTTTAAAGCCTTCAAAACAAAATTCATTAACATAATTTTGAATTAAAAATTTGCCTGGGAGCAAAGGAATTATGCTCTAATAATTCCATATAAACGTTATTATATCTTTGCATATAACTAGTAGCTAGTTTTGATGCAAAGGTATTTGGTTTTATTCACAAGTTTTGCGTATAAATAGGGATTTAAAATGGGCTGCGAGTTTATTCATAAGAAGAATAAAATGCGAAAGTTAAAGGGTTAAAGAAACTTCAGTTTTATAACAAAGCTCATTAATTTTTAATTTATTTTTTAGCACCCTGTGTTTTAGCATTAAAAATTCTTTTCAAATTACAAATATTTTAGTTGAGTTTTTATTTCCATTAATAAACTTTTTCCAACAAATGGTTTGACAAATAACAGTTATAATAAGTTTTAAGAATGTCTTACAGTTTAAAAAAAGAAATGCATACAAAATAGAGAAATATTTGATTAGCAAAATATGATTCAAAGTTTGAATGGAAGAAAAAAAAATCATGTTTGAGAAAGAATAAAATGGAGGAACACCAAATTAATTCAGTCGTATAAAATTTTGCACCATTCTATAAGAAAATATGTTTTTGTATAATCTATTTCATAATCAAAAAATCTTATATAAGAAACACACCCTCGCTGGGAAATAATTTATTACATGAAGTTTAAAATGCATTAGTTCAAGAAACGTTTTCGTGATTAATAGTATTTTTTCACAGAATTCAATTTCGGTTTTTGAAATTGATTGAAAGTCTAGAAAATTGCTTTTTTAAAAAAAAAATCAAATTACTTCAAGAAGTGAGAGAAGAGATAAAAGATAACTATTTCTTAGATAACTAGATCGTAAAGGTGAAATTTTGATTGAACTTTTGGAATTTGATATTTCAAAAAAAGTTCATTAAATTATTTTGAACAAAATGATTACGAATTTAATTTTTACCGAACAAATTATTAAAAATTTTATTATGAAAATGGTAGAATGGTTCAAATTGTAAAGATTAAAATGAAAATGAGGCTTGATTTTATGAATAATGATTTTCATAGGCCATATTTCTCGAATACCAAAATCATTTTAATTCGGTGGCAAATTCTATTATGATGCATTCTATATTATCAAATAACTGAATAAAATCTGCACAATAATTATTTTTATAATTAGTCATTTCTACATTTTTACGCACTTTTATTTATTTAATGTGTCTAGTTTCGTGTTTGTAAAATTGGAATTTTGCAAACGATTTTACAATCACTTCTTAGTAGGCTAGAGTACATTATACGATTGTGTTCTGAATGAAAATACGCACTTTTAATTTTTCCAGAATTTAATTATCAGTTTTTCCATTTATATAATTGAATTTTGATTCCATATGTGAAGCGCCATTTGGTGACTTCTAGAAAAAAACTTAAGGAACTGGTAGCGATGGTGAGTTTCTAAGAAATGGTAGGCCTTAGATGAGTGATGCAAATGTCGATCTCGTTCGTCGTTCATTTTTGTGCAGTCGAAGATAAGCAACTCGTGCATCATGGAAAACTATAATAAAACTATAATAACACAGACAAATGTGGTTAAGATCCTTCACAAAATGCTCAGTTTTCATACATATAAAGTGTAAAGTGGTCACAGAACAGTACTGAGGTGATCCTGTGCCCCTGGTAGAACTGTCAATGCTACGCTCCTCCTCTGCTACACGCTACATTTTTGTTAACTGTGCATCCACTGTATGATTCCCCTCAAATATATGCCTTCCTGCAATATTTGTTCTACACAGATTCAGCAAATTTTATAATTTTCTTAGTAGGTTTAACAAAAATAACATGTTCGTGAAAAATGATACTTCAACCAGCTGTATTGATAAAAAATTACTATAATCAACAAATTAAATGTATCACTGCAGTAAATGAATTATAATGTGTACATATTTTCAAAGATTTTAATTTATCTGTAATTTTAATCAGCCATAGAAGGATTATTCTTGAATTGTTTTTATTTACATAGCAGATCGTAGCAATCTGACAATTAAAACTTGTTTTCTTAAAGGCCATTTTTGCGTCCCCCCTTCTGCCTGCACCCTCAACGGGAAACAATTTCATCACTCCCTTGGTCAGGGCCTCCTAGAGAGACGGCGGCCCCACCTCTGTACGTCCTTGATTGTTCAAGCCCTGTAATCATATTATTGTTACAGACATGCTGAGTTTGTAATTGAGATTTTCAACAGAATAAGACTAGAATATCTTTGACATTCGCCGAGCTACAATGGGATTGCATGTTTTAATTTACTAAGAGCAATTGGTATTATTGAAAACTCTAATCAAGTATTTACAATTTAATATGTATAATAGTTTTTTGAGCAATAAAATTTTGTAGGGGAAAGACTTCGGGCTCACCTCCTCTTTTGATAACAACTAACCTTAAGGAGGGAAAAAAAGGCATTTTCATCATATTTGCCTTTACCACTTAGTAAAAGATTCTTCTTTCTTTATTATTATAGTAGTAACGAAAAAGGTTTCCTACATTCTGATATGGAGGATTTGAGGTTAAAAATTACTACTTTCTGGAAAATTACTTGAAATTGATGACGACATAATAAAGGCATTCGTAGATATCGTTTGAATTTTAACGAAGCGAAATATTTGTTGATAATTTTTAAAATATCGAAATCGAACAATGGAAAAACATTTGAAACTACCTGGATTCGTTACTAACCTGGTGATTTCAGCCTAATATGAACTCAATGAAGTGTCCTCTATACACGATTCTGTTTTGAAAAGTGAAGTAAATTTTCATTTTCTGAAATACAAGATGTTTCGGAAATCTGAAGTAAATTCAAAAACGTTAATTCGCAAACGTATACAGATGTATGTATGTATATGCAGCTATTGTACGAAATATAGAAGCTTCTCCGGTCTGGTCGAAGCCGTACGGAATTTAATGAACGCAGCCCACTCAGTACGAATGCAGCCGACTCCTTCACCAAAACCCCTGAATTGTGAGTGTAGGTCTGAGTTTCGACCGCCACGCTACTCACCTCTCCTCGAGAAGTCATCGGTTCCCTCGACAATTCTTCATTAGCCACATAAACAATACGGAGGTTACAATAGGCATCAATTTACAATATCAAGTTTTGAAATCTATTACAAATAAGTTGACGAATAAGCATTGACGAAAGTGCTAAACGTATACAGATAAAAAAACTTTTTCTGATACAGAATGAATGGAAATGTAACCAGATTGTTTATATCATTAAAGGATAATTTATTGGTGGCAGACTTTACAATTTAAACCACCACATGTTTCTGAATTTGGTTGAGCCAAGCATTGCATAAGATGAGACAATGAATGGAGTAACGGCTTGCTAATTTTTAGTGCTTCGTCCTTCATTCCGGAACACATTTGTCAAGGGAAGAATCACACATTTTTATAGCAGTAAGCAACATTTCTGTTGCTCATGTTATCTCATACTGTCAAACAATGAAAAGTGGATAATCTCAAACATCTTCGAACGAAACCTATAATGGAACAAACGTGACGAATTAACTCATAACAATTCAAAATCAGATATTCACCAATGGAAGGCTATATTATTAAGCTGGTGGGATTTCAAAGACAATCTTGCTTTAGAATTGTTTCTAAGGGACCAAGCTATTATTTCGGATGCCTGCTTTCACCATTTAACTAGATGATATAATGGCATCTAAAAGAAGCTTCAAGAAATATCCAATATCAAAGGTATTAACGCTTCACCATGATAATTCTAGGGCATGGCGAAGTGGAATCAATCGTCAAAAGCTGCTACGGTGTGGATAACACACGTTACTGCATATGCGATATTTTTCAGACTGTCCTCAGCCTGCAAACTGTTCTCTTCTTTGCATAAAACTTGGTAAAAACATTTAAATCCGACGAGAAAAAATCAAATCAATCTTCTAAATGCTTTTACACACTTTTATTTAAGGGAATATTGTAATCAATTTTAAATTGACTTTCGGATGTGAAAGAGTTTTCAGATTTGCAATTCCTGATGTGCAGAAATAAACTGATTATGAAACAATTTTTTTCTTAACATTAAAAATAAAACACTTCTGCCTAATTAAGAATTGGAATTAAAGAAAAAGGAATACATTTTTATTTTATTCTTCTGCAGAATTTTTGCTACGCTGGCATTGACAGTTAAATAAAAATCGCAGTATAAATGTGTAACTTGATGATAGACATTTTTATTGAAACCTTATTTCCCAAATTTTTAAGGCTTCTGGGTTTCATTTGAGTTCATACTTACAGTTGTGAAATCACTATAAAGTGAAAGAAAATATTTTAAAGGAAATAAAGCTGTCAGTCGCTAGAAATTGAGGCATTTCCTTTATTTCGTTAGTGTCACAGAAAGTGAGATGATCAAAGTTACCATTGGCCTTAGAAAAAGAACTTTGAACTGCAAATAAAAGTTAGTAGTTTCCTAGGAAAACAAAGATACTTTCTGTCTCTCAAATCTTTTCCCCAAAAGTTAAAAGAAAGAAATATTGGCCTTTTTAACAGAAAATTTGACAGATTTTCAAATTACATGTGGCCGACAAGCTATAAGAGCATCAAAAGAAAACAATCTAAGTTTGTGCAGATAAGTTCCGTTTTGTTGTGTAATTTCGTACTTGCAATAAATTCCCATTTTTACTCATTTCTCCTAAAGTTGAGAATAACTGTAAAATAGAACTAATCACTGCGTCAAAGATGTAATTGTTGCAATTTTCTAACGAAATTTATAGTTTGAGATGGAAACGGCAATAATAAAAAAAATGTGAATGTAGCGCAGTTCAAATATCCTTTGACTTGCAACTACCAAATAACCCATCATTGGCCTAGTGGTTTTAAGCATGGCTCAGGAATATGAATTGTAGGTAAAGGTTACAGGTACTGTCCTCTAGCTGTGCTCTTGACCAGCATTTTTTAAAAAACTAGTGGACCGATGTGTGCTTCAGCTGCGAATTGCTTGCTGTGATCAATTTGGCTAACGAAGACTATCTAATGTGAGAAGGTTTTTCATATTCACTTTAATCGACAGAAGATGTCATAATTTCTCTTTATTATGAGTCCTCGACTTAGCAACATACTTTACATGAAGTGGGATTTCAATAACACTACCAAATTCAGAATATATCTCCAACGAACAACAAGTGTGTCTCATCTATTGAGGAAAGTTTAAAACGCTGATTAGCACAGGGCGATGCAAAAGTTTAGACAATGAAGTGATTTGGTAGTAAAATCAAGAATTTCTTTTAGCAGAATTAAAGCAACTTTTCAACACATGAGAAACCTGTTAGAAAAAGACATAATTTAAGCAAAGCTCTTTTATTAGCTTTAAAATTAAAACTACGGTTGAAAACAGAAATTAGCCGGTTGCAAAAGTTTAGACACAATAAAGCGCTTATACGAATTTTCACGTGAATATGTACGTTACTAATATAATAGCCCAGCTATCTCGGTAACGCTCTGACGTCACCAACAATAAAACTCGCGCCATAGCACTGCGAGACGTTAAACAGCGTTATTTCATTCTTAGAGAAGCTAAATTTCAGTCATTTTAAATTTAAAAGACTAATTGTCGCTCTAATTTCAAATTTAATAGCTCTAAAATGGTGAAATAAAATTTGCTATCTATTGATATAAAATTTATCTCGCTATAATCAATAGTTCTCGACAAATTTTAAATTATATTAATAATATATTTCAAATTAATTTCCTTTTTTTAATAGAAAGTAATAAATTACGTCAGTGGTATATCGTGCGCGTGATATAGTTTGGACGCCACGATACAGCTGATTATTTAGTGCAATCGTGATGATATAATTTGATAATATATTTTGGCAACGTTAAAAGTTACACAAAGACATCTGAAGTACAAAGAAAATTGTTAAACAACGAAAAATACTTCACACTGAGTATTGTTTACCAAAATGTTTTTTGAATAAAGAAATATGTAAATAAAAAAATATTTCCTGTCGTAATACATATGTTTATTTTATTCGTTTTCAATCAATGTTAAACATTTCTCTCGCGTATATATATATTTAAACACGTCCGATTTGACGGGAAATCTCTCGAATGAAGAGGCAACTTGCCTCTTCATTCGAGGCGCTCCTCCGGTAACGCTCTGACGTCACAAACAATAAAACTCGCGCCATAGCTTTGCGAGACGTTAAACAGCGTTATTTCATTGCTAGAGAACCTAAATTTCAGTAATTTTAAAAGAGTAATTGTCGTTCTAATTTCAAATTTAATAGCTCTAAAATAGTGAAATAAAATTTGCTATCGATTGATATGAAATTTATCTCGCCATGATCAATAGTTCCCGAGAAATTTTAAATTATATTAATCCTATATTTCAAATTAATTTCCGTTTTTTAATAGAAAGTAGTAAATTACGTCAGTGGTATATCATGCGCGTGATATAGTTTGGACGCCAAATTGTATCTGAATGCAATCGTGGCGATGTTATTTTCTTGCCAAGAGTTAAATTAGCCACCAGTGACGTGAATCTACCATTCGTTCTCAACCGCCGCCAGTTCCCGTTAATTCCAGCTTACACGATGACTATCAACAAATCGCAGGGGAAAATTTTCGATCATACTGGAATTTACCTCGATGAGCCTGTCTTTTCACATGGACAGCTCTATGTTGCACTTTCAAGGTTCTATGATTCCCAATAACGTTAAAATTTACACAAAGACATATGAAGTACAAGGAAAATTATTAAACATCGAAAAATACTTCACACGGAATGCTGTTTACCAAGAGGTTTTTGAATAAAGAAATATGTAAATAATATGTAAATAAAAAAATATTTCCTGTCATTATACATATGTTTATTTATTTGTTTTCAGTCAATGTTAAACATTTCTCTTGCATATATATCTATTTAAACACGATAAATTTGAAGGGAAATCTCTCGAATGAAGAGGTAATTTGCACCCGTCAAACCATGACGGGTGATTTTCTAGTTTAAAAAGAATTACCTAATAGACTTCAAATGTTTAGGTTGTCTACATAATAGCATTTTGAAGTCATGATGCCTCGAGCAAAAGAAATTCAGATGTTGGAGGTTATTAGAATATGGAAGTTTAAAGCTGGAGGTACGCTCGCTTCAGAAATTTCTGCAATCATAAATCGCTCAAAAAGTCTACTTATTGAATTATGTGTAGTGAAAACATGTAGGAAGCAAAACGGAGATATGGGAGGTCATATGTGACAAAGAAACGCGATCATCGGAGCATCCAAAGTATACAAAGCACCCAATAAATGTCTGTTCGTGGAGTTAAGAGGTCAACAGTACTGTCAGTGTCAAAGGATACGATGTGTAGACTCATCCCAGAAGCTGGTAATTCGAAAAAAAAAGGAATCTGGATGGGATAGACGGTATAGAGCATATTTACACTGTAACAGTGTTAGGAAAATTGGTTAAATAGTTTTCAAAACCCATTTGAATTTGTTCTTTTTCTAAACTTTTGCAAATCTCTATAATCTTGGATATTCAAAAAAGAAAGCTGAGCTTTTCAAATCGGATAACATTATGTAGTTGTTTAGAGACGGAATAAACTACCAATTATAAGCATCAGACCTTAAACGATGTTGGAAAATAATTAAGTTGTTTAGTTTTCCCGCTTACTTTTGGCTTTTCAGTTTCTTTAATGTTTAATTGTTAGAACAAGGAAATCATGTGACCGTTACCGTGTCTTATTTAATATTTGGCATTTAACCATCTATCCTTTAAGAAAACATTTTCAATACTGAAAATATGATGGTACAAAATGAACAACTTCCGCAAAAGGTAGGTAAAAGCATGGCGAAACATAAAATTCATTTTCTTAATGCTGCTTTGTCGCATGATTTAAATTAAATTACTCTATTATTACCTGCTTTGGATATGCTGAATTCTATATAGAACACATTTTGTTTTTGCACCACAGGTTGAAAAAGTGAATTGCAACTGATAATTAATTACGTCTCTGGCTAGACACGGAAAAAGTCGATAACTTATTTTTCCTTTTATTCTTGGTTAAAGTTATTAACCTGAAAACCCTTTTTTAGCAACTGCGGAAATCCATAACTGCCTCCAAGTTACCAGAAATCGATCATCTGATACTATCACATATCGTATGATTAAACTCTGGCACTTTTCCGTCAACTTTCTGATCTTTTTTCTTTCCCATCGGAGACAGCAACTTTAATATCTTTTGAAGCTAAAAACGTCATGTTTTTTCAGAGCTATGTGTAACTTTGGTATTTCTGTTGGATCATAGAGGTAACGGAACATTTGCTCACATCTGGTTTAAACGATATTAGAAACGTAAAAAGAAGATGATGAGAGAAAATATTTTTATCTTGCTATGGTTGGAAAATACCATGAAATAAAATGCCCGTGTTTAAGAATATATTTACACACTTTTATTTGAATTCCTTCAAATTTGTAGAGATTGAATTTTTTAATCAAATTTTTCACTGACTTTCTAATGTGCTAGAGTTTTGAAATTTTGTATATTTGTGTGTTTCATTACTATAAATGATTTATATTATTTATTTATTATAATTTAAAATTTTCAGAACTTAATTATAAATTAAATGATTAATTTTAATTACATTTTGATATCACAGGAGAGGCACCATCTGGTAGTAAAGTTTCTAGAAAAAATTGATTTAAGAATACATAATATTTGTAATAATGAATTATAAATTAAAGACTAAAAAGTAGAAAATAATTAAGATTCAAAACATTCTACTTCTTAGTACACTAACAATAGATTGTTTAATAAAATTGATTTAACTCGACAGAAATGATGTTCGCTGTACCAACATAAATTGATTGGAAAAATGGTTTTTTAAAGTTTTAACGAAATGGTTCAACATTTAAGAGAGCATCAACAATATACTGTTTGAAGAGTTAGTTCATCACTTGCATGAAGATTACTGGAGTCTTTACGGATCGCTAAGTGATATTGGTAGAACTGATATTGTGTAATACTTTTCAATTCAGTTGAACTTTATCACCACATCAACTTGAACACCGCAATATAACATCCCACTTTCTCATCCATGTGTGCGATAAGGAAATAGAAGTAGGTAAACCAAATGATCACAAAATGAACTGATTACGGATCTAAAAGTCTGTATTTCACCAGTTTCATTGCTTAGAAAAATATGGCATTCTGAAGACAGCTGTCAATTAGTCAGTTTAAAAATGGCTGCCATTTGGCCAACTGTTGGAAGATTTTGTTTTCTATCAATTCCACCTTTTATATCAATTAATCTAAGGCTAATTTATTTTTAATATTCCTTGGTTTGTTCTGTTTTCTATGCAGTAAAACTTTCAGGACCTGAACTGAAGTGACGGTGAGGCCAAGATTATACTACTATTTTGCTAATGGATGTATTTCAAGTACTGTGAAATTGATGCTGTTAACTATACAAATTGAGGATAGATTTCGAATGTTTCTAATACGAATGTTTCATTTCGGCAATACAGCTAGCAGTTGTAGGAGTTTCATTCATCTTAAAAGTGTAAGGCATTAAAAGGCTGGTAAATATTATCAATAGGTCCCAGAGTTTGAACTCCAGTATGGCGTGGTGTTGGTGAACTGGAGACGTGCATTCGCTTGCGACTATCTCTATGTTATCGAGTCGAGGATTTAACTTGGACTTTTCGCCGTCCCTGGCTTGGTCTTAACCGTTTTGGAAACAAAACAGTAGTCAAACTGGTAAGCGCTTAAGCGCTTTTCGTCTAAAGAATTATTTTCGATTCATTAATATAAACTTGATGCAAACGTCACTTAACAGCGCATTATAACACTTACTGTTCAGCAAAGGATCCCGAGACTACAAATTTTGGACGATTTTATAACGGAAAGGGGTGTCGGGCAATGAGTCATATGAACGCATTTCCGGAGTTCTTTTGAGATCACGCTCAGTAAAATGTAAACATCACCCTTCCATTCTTCACTTTCCCCCTATTTTGTAGAAAATAACTCCGCCCGGCGCATGCGCAAAAGCGCGGAAGGTTTCCAAATCCGTTGCTAAACAGTATCTACGCTGTTGATTTGATATGAACGTAAGCTATCAACGTTTTCTCCTTAACTTCTTCAATTCTTCCGTAATTCATTCGAAAAATTAACCCTTCATATCACTGCCAACCCTTGAGTAACAATTCCAGCGATCCCTCAGTATAAATAACAAGACAGAACAAAAACAGTCCCACGATTTTTAGGATGGTTGCGACAATTTTCATTAATGTAACCGGTGTAATACGTTTTTCAATTCTTCTTTTTCGTCGCATCGAACACCACTATCAGCCCCGAATCATGGAGCTGCAACTGCATGAAAAAATGTAACTAAATGAAACATTCAACCCTTTCACTGCACTCAAATTTGATAACTCCCCTTGTAAATTTCTATTATAATACTCGGATTGTAATCCTCAATGTGTTTTTTATTCTTCTTTGTTCATGTATAATTATGTTCCCTTTTAAGTGTATTTTATCCTAATGTGTTGTAATTTTTTTTTTTTTTGCTTTTCAATAAAGTTTCACACATACTCATCCAACCGACAGGGTGCCGTTTAGGCGCCGAGTTCGGGGGTATGCTGTGGTGTTATGTTGGGTGAAGCCGAATTTTCCATCCATACGCGTAACCTGAAAACTTCTGACAGTTCATTGAATGCATAAAATAAAATGTATTATTATTTTTTTGGAGGGGGGGGGGGGTAGTAGTGGAGAACTAAAAAATCTGACGGCACCAAAATAATAATCCAAAGGTGAAGAAAGGGGTTTAAGAGTGGTACAGAGTTTTTTAATATTAGATTCATTCATTTTTGTTCAATATCTTAATGTGTTATGACTGCATCAGTATTATAGATTTCATGTGTAGATGCGTGTTTGTTTTTGCATTAAATTAGTTTAAACTTTTATATAAAGCACATTCTGTCTAAAATAAATTCATATTAAGTAAACATATCCTATGAATTATTCTTAAAAAGATTTGAATTTCATCTTCTTGATGTCACTATGTCGTATGCATTAAATTAATCTACTTTATTATCTACTCCTTCAGATCGATCTTATTCCCATGAGGAACAATTTTTTCAAAATGTTGACCGAAAAGTGAATTGTGGCTTATAATTAATTAAATTTACGCTACAAAATCGATAATTCATTTTCCTTGGGGAAAGTTTAACCTGGAGACCCTTTTTTAGCAACCATGAAAATCCATAACGACCTCCAACTTCCTAAAAATCCACCATCTGATATTATAAGATATCATGATTAAATTGTGAAACCTATTCATCAAATTTCTAGGCTTTTTTCCCTCATCTTTAGAAGACTGGAACTTTTTAGATTAGGAATTGGTGAAAGTTTATTCCTTAAGTATATGTAACTTACTGTACGATATAACCATTGAGTCATGCAGGCAAAGGAACGTACGTTCACATCTGGCTTAAATATTGCTAGAAATGTGAAAAAGAAGGCTACGACAGAAAATGGTTTCGACTTTTTATGGTAAGGAAATGTGACGAAATAAAATGATGGTTCGAAAGAATATATTTTTATATCATTTTTCAGAGGAAAATATTTTTTTTCTGGTGCAGAAGTTTTATTTTTTATTCGGTTGCTTTCGAAACAGACAAATATAAAACTACTTATATTAAAAAAATAAAAACCGAATAAATAAGTAGAATTAAATTATGCACTTTATCCAAAGCAGACTGATACTTTTATAATGTAATACATATTGTTTTAATAAATATTATGCTATCATTTCTTTTCTAGTAAACATGGTAAAATCACTACTACAACTAAGATAAGTGCACTAAAAATAACGTTCTGAAATCTAGTAATGGATATCAATTCTATTATTTGAAATTAACTGCCTGTTGTGAATTGAAGATTAAAGTGTATAATGTTACAGATGTCGAATATAATACCAAGCTGAGAATTTCCTATGATGTAATTTAAGTTTGTAAAAGTCATTTTTTATAAGGATCAACATTCATAAGGGAATTTGTCGAGATAATATTTTTTCATAATTTTCATTTAACTCCTTTTTATAAATATCAAATTTAGCTCAATATTTTAACAGAAAATGAAAATATTATTCAGGATTGAAAGGAAATAAAAAAATATTACAATAAAAATATTATATATTTAATATAATAATATTATATAAATAGGAGACAGATTCAAAAAGTAAAAATACAATGCGTTTAAGTGGAAAGGTAATGTGTTTTTGCGCTTGTTGGCAATGCAGGCTTTGACCTTGACATGTTGGCCTTCCTCTTAAGGATGTTTATTAATCCTGTGCTGAATCTGGTTCCAGCAGAAAATGCTTACAATGGCTACGTTCGTTTAGAATCCCGCCAAATGATCCAGTTCAAAAGAACGTTTCCTACGTTTTTCATTTTTTTTCAATGTAAAAGGTAAGCGTTTAGTAAATATTCAGAAAGAAAATGTAACCAAACGGCATCTTAAATTCCCTGGAGGCAGGACCGATGTTTATGAGGAATACAGGAGTAGTAGACCATCTATGTTCTCTGCTGAACTTTTTAAAAAAACTTCGAAAGCAATACCAGCAAATCTTATCGGCGTCTCACAACGAAAGAATTGTATGAAAGGATACTGGAAGTGTTAAGACAACTCATTACGAATTAAATTGAAATGTGGCAACAGGCGGTAGAATTTTGTGACTCTGGGAGACAGAATCTTGTATTCCCACTTAACAAATGATAGGATAATGATGACGGCTCTATAGGAAAATATAGCATGTACTGGTAAATAATATAAGTAGTTGTAGAAGCTTTGCCAAATAAACATGCTTTTAATAAAGATAAATATTTGTATCTTTACTTTTCGAACATCCCTCGCATACGGTGCATTGAAAAACGTTTAGAAAATTTACAACGCATTAATAATTAGTATGTTTTGGAGCCGTTATCATTACTTTTATTTTATTTGAGATTTACTTAAAGGAATATTGTGCGAGAGAAAGCCTTACACTTTCGGCAGAAAAAGAAGTTATAAAAGTTTATTCTCTACCATTCATTTTTAATAGCAATATAAATTTTGCACAGCTAAGCTTAAGACAGAATGTGACTTAAGGTGGATTCATATTTATACAAAAACTGAACATACATCTTTTCATCCGTTTTTCAGTTATTCAAGCTATTTAAACAAATTTCAAGCGTAAATATGCCAAAAGTACAAGAAAGAAAAAAAGAATCACTTGTACCATCTTATCATTTCAATATTACATGTGTACCATACGTAAGTATCTTTTCAATGATTCAACGCAACTTGAAAAAGCAACAACCACAACAGAAAATATCAAAAATAGAATATTCCAGCAGTAAAGTATTGGGGAGACAATTGATCTGAGCAAAATACAATAAATATATAACGGGAATTTTCTTTAATACTGAATTACACCAAGTAGTTCAAGTCGTTGTCCATTAGTTATTATCTTTATTCTTATCCTTTTCTTCTTGATTAAAAGCAAAGAAACCTTAGTTTTTCAAAAGAGATGGTAGTAAAAAGTAATCCATTTTTGCATCCATTTTTAATGCCCAGTGTAACATTTATATAGTTGATCTTGGAGCGCAAGTAAAGTTTAAAAGATGCTTCCTTTTTATATAAAGCAATACACACGTACGCCCCTTTATTCATTTTTCCATTATTAATACTATTCATTTAAAATTTAAAGAGACAAAAAAGTAAAAGAATTTCTTATGCCAGCATATCAGGTCCGCCTTAAATGTCATACGTACATATCTTTTCAATGATTCATAAGCAACTACAGGAAACAATATCTACAAAATAAAACATAAAAAATAAACAACTCCTACAGCGAAGTATCAGATAGACCTTTTTCAGTAAAGCACAATAAAAACATGACGGGAAAATGCTGCCTTTTCATCGGCGATGAGTTGGACAGCGGTCCAAGTCATTACTGAAGAATGGCACAAATAAAATGTCAGAAGAGATGGACTCACTGGACAACGAATTGGTGGACATCCTCTGAGGATGTGAGGTTGATGGCCGCTTCAGAAAGAGCAATGGACCCAAGGGGGGGTTTCGAACTCCGGAAATCTTCCTCGCAGCGGTAAAAAAACAGGCGCCAATGTCTGTCATCCAGCACGTAAAATTGTCGTTTGGAGCTCTTGAGACGGCTGAATGCTGCAAGAAAAATAAAATGTGTTTTGATTAAGGTATCCTATGGACAGATTTCAGAAGAACTGGTTGCACCTGTAATGTGATATTGTGAAAAAGATGGTAAACAGAAGCGCTAAAAGGAAAAAAAAAGATACATTTGTTGAAACATCGATTTTTTTCTTTCTATATGTAAGTAAAGAGTAGTGTCGAAAGGGGAAAAAAGAGATACAGTATTTGAAACCTAGAATAAAAAGTGTTTTTGTTTATAAGTAGTTTCGAATATTTGTGGGTCTTCTTTATTTGAACTTTATGGGTTTTTCTATATGAACATTTAGTTTATTTATTGCTAATAAAACTTGAATAAGATTTTACTCAAATATTATATATCAATTTATTTATGGTTTCTTAGCATATGAAGATCTCATAAAAAACTTTTGCATTGAAATAAATATCAACTGTATAACGCGAATTTGCGTTATTTAACAACGAAAATGGAAAATAAAGTAATAAAGAGATGACAAGAAGATAAAAATGAAATTGATAGAGAATGAATCAATAAATAAGAGAGACAAGGGTTGGGGCTGCAACGTGGGTAGCCCTCGAGAGTATCAAAATTTGCCCACTGGGCACTGATGAGCGATGAATCAGGAGACGAAAAGCAACACCATCTCCCTTTGAATTTAGAGGTGTCAGAGCTGCACTCCCCCTAGCCTTGGCTTGGCAGGCGGCCAACTGAGAGAGATATATAATCTCTCCCCCCCCCTTCTTCTTCATTTTCTTTTCCTTGCTTTTACCTGAAGTTCACCTCCGCTTTCTCTCATGAACTGTTTATAGGTTTCAGTTTCGAAACATGTTACCTCGATAGAAATATATCTGGTTTATAGAATATTCGTTTTCCATTTAAATGAAATCTTGAAATATATGCCTGACTTGAACATTGTTCAAATGTCTACAAGCAGGAAAGCCCAGTACCAGCGAAACTTTTTTCAGCACTGTTTGTTTCTAATCTTATGAACCGCCACTATATTTACAGCTTTTGAGATGGAGAAAAACTGGCCGAAAAAAAATTGAAACAGAGTTCGTATTGCTTGATTATAATGTAAAAAGAAGAGAGTGGAGAATAAGTTCAAAAGTAAAGGAAAATGAAAGTGTTGAAAGATGGAAATAAATTTGTTAGTAAGTAGTTTTAAATATTTGAGGGCCTTCTTAAAATTTATTCTTTTAGACTATTTATTGTTAAAAAAATTAGAATAAAACTTTATTCAAATACGCTATTTGAACTTTTTTTTATGGTTTATTAATATTTCATAAAGATAATGTTTACTTTAATGCAAATACATTTTAATAACAATTATTCGGAACGAATTCGTGTCATCTAACTCGTAATAAATGTTTATTCGTGATGATTTCTTTTGTATTTGTTTTTCGTTGTTTATTTAATACGCGTTGTTATATTGTTGTTAGTATTATTATGATTTTTATTTTTATTGTTATTATTATTCTGTATTATTTTGTTTCGTAGTATTTTTTTACTATTGTTGCATTCTTGTTGAACAGAGAAAATAGAAATTAAATAAAAAAATTAAACCCAATGAAATGTATTCCACTATATACTTATTATGTAAGGGGACATATTTTAAATTTTTGATCTCTGGGGGAATCTTTTGTATTAAATAAATAACATAAATTAAAATATAATTAATTAAAAGCACATTTTGAAAATATTTTCCTATTAGTGCATTAAACATCAGATTTTTAAAATTATTTTTTACTATTTTTAATCTTGAGATCAATTATTTCTCAATGAAACTATCCAATGGCGCCGCTGG
This sequence comes from Araneus ventricosus, assembly GCA_013235015.1. Classification (NCBI taxonomy): domain Eukaryota; kingdom Metazoa; phylum Arthropoda; class Arachnida; order Araneae; family Araneidae; genus Araneus; species Araneus ventricosus. The sequence goes on from BGPR01001537.1 coordinate 174,797, forward strand.
TACGAAATCAAAATTTAATTTTAATAATGATAAACTCATAGTTATGTTCTGAAAATATTAAAATAATACTTTGACATCGAGATCACACAAATGTACAACATTTCAAAGCTCTAACATATCAGGAAGCGAGTGAAAAATCAATTAAAAAATTACATTTTTACAAACAATCTTTACAAGTTAAATCAAACTGTTTAAAATAGTTTAATTTAAATCTAAGAATAACTACGAAAGAACAAGGATACAAAACACAAATCGTAGGATCACAAATAATTTAAAAACATTTTGCGCTTAGAAAGTCTGTTTATGTACTTAATAACAAAAATATAATGAATATTTAAACATATTTTGTAATGAATTTTAAAATACGAGCAAAATAAAAAGAAATTATGATCAAACAAAAATAAGATGAAATGTCGAATGCGGTTCTTAAGCATACTATAATATTTTGCAAACAGTGTAATATTATGTGAACAATATGTCGTGTAAAAATTGCTGATTGATAAATAACTTCAAAAAATCGTTTGTTTCAATCAAGCACTGAATATTCTATCTAAATGAAATAAATATTTGATTCATTAAAATTAAAAAGTATTTTTAAACAGCAGATTCATTCTGTTTCATTGACTGCTCTCAGTCATGAAAAAAAATTTTTCCGACAAAAATTATTTTTCTCTTCCAATTAATCTTACAGAAATCAGAATCGGGGGAAAAAATTAATTTAATCCAAGAATGAATTTCATAATTAAAACTTAACTGACAACTTTTTTTCAAAAAAAAGGATCGCAGACCTATGATATATCGAAAAAGACATTTCGAAAAGTAAACTATATTTTTTTCTGTTTTCTTTAATTCAAATTAAGTTTCTAACACAAATACTTTTTTATATAGTAAGTATAAGAGCGTTTTTCAATTGCTTCGTTTTTGAAATCCATCAAAATATAATTTTGAAAAAAATCTCTTTTTGCAAAATCTGACCGTTTCTGATGATTTATCCAGATTATCAGACAATTTTTTTCATTTTAGCGATTAAATCATGCACGAATAATCGCTTTTTTTTACACAAAAAGAAGTTAGTGTCTGAAAAAATTGTCTCTAGGAAATGTAAATTAATTACTGGTTTAGAATAAGAAACATTTCGACTTTAAAAACTTAGAGATTACATGCTCTTTTTAAAACGAACTTCTCATGAAAGGTAGTTTTCGAAAGGCAAGTATTGAAATGGAAATAATTTTCTTCATGGTCTTCTCGTTAACTCAAGGTTATTTGAAATAATTAAACAAAACACATGAAAAATTTTCCAACCTTCTTATTTTCTTTGTGCTAATTCTGTTTGGGAAAATAGCAAATATAAATTTAGAAAAATGAAAATGATTATGATAAAGGTATAGTGGAACAACTCACGATTTTTACGAATTCTTCATGAACTTACGGAACTAGGGATTCTAAGTATAAAAGACTAAGATTATTAACTTACATTTACTTTTAATCGCCTCAATTCATTAAAACATGAACACTGTATTATATTGCAAACATTAGATTAAATAGAATGACATTTCCCCAAAACAACACATTTATTTATGACTTATGCAACAAACCTAGTTAATCCGCAGATTGGTAGATAATCTGCACATTACCTGATTTCTACACTTTAGTGGTAAAGCGTCTGGGGCATTCAGCAACAGAATGGAGAGAATCAAAAAGAAATATACTGATTTTTTTACCAGTTCCAAAGTGACGCTCTCTATGAAACTGAATGTTTGCGGAGTTAGTAAACTTTGATAAAATCCTGTTGCTCAGCTTTATAAGAAGGAACTGAAATTCTTCGTTATTTTTATAAAGCAATAATGTCAAATTCTCCAGTTTTGAAAACAGTGTCGAAACTCACATACGCTTTACATAGATTATACTTTTACGCATGTTTCCAATATTTCCTATCTCCTAGTCTTTTCCAAATATATTATTCTCGAAATTTTTCAATTTAATAACCTAATTCAATACCACCGTAAATATCGGCAGATTTCAGTTTGAATGAAATGTTTATAAAATCATTTAGTGATACAAGAAACAATGCATTTAGAACGAAATTAGTAAGACATAGAATAATATACGCACTACATCATTAAAATAACTATGTACATATTGGCTTATTGATAATGTTACCCGAGGCACTCTACTTTTGAAAATCTAGTGTCAGCCATCTTGTTAGTTTAATCTGACACTTAACATTTCAGGACGGTAAACCCTTACTGTGTAGGTCGACGGTCGAGTTTCCCTGAATGAATAATTAAAAGGGTTAAAAAAGCTAATTAACTTAGTTGCGTTTCAGCAACCAACCTAAACTGGAAGTCACGTGATTTAAACGTGGAATGACTAACAAATATCGATTGAGTTTGTTCTAATCCATCCAAAAAAGTGACTTGCAAGTTTTGGTTACATTAACGCTCTTTTTGTAAAACTACACGAAGGTTGTTTTAAGAGAAATCGGAAGCAGGTCAAATGATTTGGACGTTATCTAAGTCGTCATTCCCTCTCCAGACTTCCAATCCCCACCAGCGGGAGGATGCTTGACCTTCAGGAGTTTAACATTACACTGAATACCATGTAGCAGAATCAAATCTCGTCTCTCCGACCCTCATGTCCTAAAGCCAAGACTTGGCAAGTAAGGCACTGTTCTCACATTGGTGTGGCGGGGAAGTTTGGAGCGTGAAATGTCTTCTCATCTATCATCCTTGTCTTCTGAACTCGGTTCAGAATGGCTGTCGTGTGGCTTCCAACTGAGACGTCAGCCCTCCAAGTGGTGAAACTTTAAAATCCCTATTTTGAAGGAAATAGGTCCAATCACTTTTGAAACGAAGTGAATCATTATTTATAGCCAACGCTATAATAGTAAGAGGGAAACACACTAGTCCGTAAAAATTGCGGGTTATAGCAAAAAGTAGGCTAACTTCCAACCTGCGTAGGCCGGGATATACGCAGCTGGAGGGTTAATCCAACTAAACTACATTAAACTGCCACTAGACCAGAAAGGTTTATAGGATGCACTTAGTGATAAAAGAAAGAACGTATTTAGAAACAGATTGGTGTGTAGATATTGCAAGGAATATATACAATTAATTTAAAGTATTTAAAACGAGTTAAGCAAGAATAAAAACTATACCTAGTAACATTGATAAAGTTAAACAGTTATAATATACAAAATAATATTATCAAGAATTATACATATTTGAGAAACCCCAAATCAGCTTCTAAAATGCCATTCTTCTGAAGCTTTCATACAAACTTTTTTCTTATCCAAACAGAAGCTTGTCGTACTTTCTACTCAACTTGATGAACAATTTCCGCCAGAACTGAGTTTGAAAGACAAACAATTTTTGCAAATTATTTTGAGCCTTCAGTTCTATGTACTATCGAAAAGTCAATAACTATGTTTCAACTAACAAAGCTGAAGCTAAATAAAAAAAAATCAACGTGATTGCTAAAGCGGAATCTTTTCATTGCATTCCCTTAACCCCGGGCTTTAGTAAAAAACAGTTTAAAAGAGACCCTCTTTAGTTGTATTGTATTTAATAGAGAACAGTTTAATAGTAACGCAGCATGACCAGAAAAATCACTTATTCAGAGTCTCTGAGTCTAATTTGTTTTTTCTGTCCGAGAGACCTAATCAAAAACGATGTGTAAATTAATGAGTATTTTCTTTTCATTTCAGACACCCTCCTTTGCAGTTGTTAGCTCATTCTTTAGCTAAGAATAGATAGCAGAGTTGCTTTAAACCTAGAATCAGGTACACTCCTCCTAAATGCCAAGTAGATTCACCGCCAACACAACAATAGCAACGATTTTGCTGCTTTTTGTTATATTGCATGCAATGGCGGAGCAAGAGTACCAGATTCTAGATTTAAACTAGCTGGATAGAAGGTTACAATGGACCTTTTGTAACATCGGCAACTATTTTCGCTAGAGCAAACAGGATTTTTTTTCAGTTTTCCTAGAACAGAGTCATATTTGAGTATTACTTTTAAGAAATTTCCTTTTTAACATAAATCGGCAACAATGTAATAAGTAAAGTTATCTTTGAGTGAAAAGGTTTCAGTTTAGCTTTAGCTTAGTTTAGTTCTTTTTCAACTTAGATTTGTTCTTAGTTTTAGCTAAGTTTAGTTCTTTTTTTAAAACTTAGTTTAGTTACATTTTAGCTAAGTTTCACTGCCCAATTTTGAAGCTATATATGATGGCTATTTTGACCCATAGTCAGATGACGAGAACAACACCTAAATCGGCATTCTACCCTCCGAACTTTTACACCACACCAGTGCTTTTGAACAATGACAGCAGATATAACACGCGTGACACCCATATGGAAGATCTCCGGTGGAAACTAGGTCTCTAAGCTAGCCGTACTTTCGTTGCTTCTACCAGACCTGTGGGAACTGACGAAAAATGTGTTAATATTACGGATTGTCAAACGATGCAATTTCCTGTTTATATATTGGATTTGATGATAATGAAACATTCCTTAAGCCAAATGAAATAATAAAATGTTCTGTGCTGTGGTTCTATATTCCACCCACCAGTTAAAATATGTTACAGAATTTAAAAATAAGTCCTAGAAAAACTGCGGTTGTCTCCTCTTGAAAAAGATTGTTAATAGTGATTTGATTATTTATTTCAGCTATGGTACAAGTATATCGAACATTATATAAATACTTGATGTTTCAAAAATGTTTATACATTTTGAATAAGTATAACATCAATAATGTATAAAATACATCAAGGTTTCATAACTCAGTTGATGAACTGCTTACTGTTAGATAACATAATTTAAGAAATTTGACTTATAAATTAATTGAAGGCTTATCTTGGGGGAATTCTGATTAACATATTGTTAGAGCGTTGAAGGAGTCCCCCCCTCCACATTCATCGGATCTCACTCCCGATTACTATCGTACCTTCAATCGACACAATGGAAATAGTGCTTTATTAAGCAGTTTATTTCTCAGATGCAATCTTATTGTGTGTTACAATTTTTGTCTCTGGAAATTTTTTAGATGAAACATGATTCTGTTTTCTGTGCCACTAAGAAAGACCCTTGTTTGAATAGAAAGTAAGGGGATAAGGGGAAAAGGAATGCGGCAGAACAGGTATATTCCTGAATGTTATGTTATTAATTTTTGTATTAATGTTGTATATTATTAATTCTTATGCCATTGTTTTTATTAATTTTTATGTCATTAATTTTTCACGCATTAGTTATTCAAAAATGCGTATACATTTTTAGGATACTCTGCATTTTAATCAAAATTAAAATTATTTTTTAATAATCTAAGTATACATGGATATTTGAATGATCGACTTTTATTAAACGTTTTGCTATTTGCCCCTTTTTGCTGTTTTCTCTCTGTCCTCGGTGTAAAACTAAATGCTCTTCAGACTGAGACAAAACAGTTAACATTTACCATTTCTGCGCGTTTCAGTAACCATCTCTGAAGTTAACTCCGAGAAATCCTTCAGCTTTACAGTTTTCCTTTACTACAATCAATTTTATGGATATTCGTCGCCACTTGGTTGCCATGGCAACATCATCAGTAAAGAATGAAAGAGTCTACATTCGTTGGGTCATAGCCTATTCGCCCCTGGACGTGCCACTTTTACAGCACCCAATAAACTACGATCAGTTGACATTCGCTGCAGAGACCACTACAAGTGGCTGCGTATCAAGCGCCATAAACAGGAATTTACATTCTTTTTAAGCGCCATTACCTGAAAACACATTATGACAAGTTTTGAGCCAACGCACATTATTATCTCATATGGACTTGGCATGTTTCGCTGACGGCTTGTCTATTGGTAAGCATATTTCATTCATATTTTGTCAGAATAGATAGAGTTAAAATTTAATTATTGATCTTTAGAAATTGTTTTGGTTCGGTTCGGTTTGCTTTTTCATAAACCGTTTTATTTGAATGGAAAATCTGGAAAATATTAGATAAGAGTGGAACAGCTGTAAAAATTAGAATTATGACATAAGTCAAAGTCTGATTAATTGAAATTTTAAAATATATGTATGCATGTGGTTTGCATACATATATTTTAATAGTCCAGTTTTCTAATTCTGACAAAACAACGTGAATTATTCAATTATTCCTGTTTCATATATTTTCAATAATCATTTAAATGAATTTTAACGTTTCATAATGTATATTTCGTTAAGTATATACCTTGTAACAATGAAAAGATGCCTAGAAATGAACTTTGTGAGAACATTAAAGCATGTTCAACAAATATCTGAAAGTGAAAGAAAGTGTGCAGAATTAAATACAAATAGAAAAATGTGAAAACTGAATTAATTTAAAAATCAATCTTATATATTGTCATTCATAGAATTTGCAACATCATTTTAATATATTATTTTTAGAAAATAATTTTTTAAGAGCATCGTTGTGCCCATGATGCAAATTAATAAATACTGAAAGTATTAAATAATAAATTAATAAAAAAATCGCGATAAATACATCACTTAATATTCCTTCCTTTAGTGTTTAGAACTGATCGTTCATGTGCGGTTTTAAACAACAGAAAACATAGATTAATGCTTGTACTATTCATGCCAAAGAAATACAGTACTAATACTTGATTCTGCAGTTTTAGTTACAATTGATGAAATTGCCTAAATATTTGAAAATCAAATTCTACACACGTTCAATGAGAAAAAGGTCTGGAGGCTATTAAGAACAAAAAAGAACTGACATTCTGAATGGATGAGAGTAGAGCATTGAAGTCGCAGATTCTTTTTTTTTGGAAGGCATCCCAGGATGATTTAGTAGGAATGATTTGAAAACTGATTTCTTAATATTACTCATGTTCCGACTACAATCCAAATTATGTGAAAAAGTCATAAGTGCGATTGAAATATGATGTCATTCCGAAAGTTGATGTTCACGATTGGACTTCTTAGAAAAACTGCTGCTTATTTGTTTGTTAGATGTCCGCTCCCACAGTATCTGCGATCAAACTTTTGAATACAGAAAGGATTCAAAGACAATTTGGAACTGACATTATCCGCATTCAGCGCATCAAAGTCTTTTTGTATTATTTCAATTTGTGGCAGAAGCGCAAAGAAAGTAAAAATTGATGGAAATTGAGCTAATACAGTCTCTGAAACAAATGTCAGAACATTAGAAAGCAATATTAGAGGTAGCCTTATCTTCAATTGTTGTGTTTACACTTAGGAAATTGCCCCATCATTCCAGAACGAAGAGTCTGTACTTTTATTAGAAAGTATCCTAAATATATTTAATGTAATGTTTTTATATTTTCTTATTTCTAAAAGATGCTTCATAAAATAGTGACATTTGAGCAACTAAATGCAGCTATTTGACTGGCATTTTCGTCAGTTGTAAAATGGAACTAGCCAGAATGAGCTATTGCTTGTCTGCTGCAATGTCAGGTTTTGTGGGCGTTATACCTTCTGTCGTCAACCTCTCTCTTTTCCGCCACTTCTTTCTAACTGGTAATAGCATAAATTTGTAATTTTGTAAGGACATCTGAAATTATTAAATGAATGTGCCTGAACTCTTCTGATCCCATTACATTTATGAGTATAATATCTCATTCCTCATTTTCCAGTATAATGTAGTATTTGTTTTATCTCAACACATGCCACGACTCGATGAAAAAAGAATTTTAGAAGCCAATAAGTTTCTTCTCAGTTCTATTCTTTATCGTTTTTCCTGTTATGGAAAATGGTGTGCATACGATTGTAAGCGCAATAGTAATCTATTTCATGAATGAAATAATCAGGATTACTTTTGTATATCTTTAAACTATATAGAAAACAGATTTCATTTTTATACCTAATAAAAATGGCAAAAATTCGCAATTTTTCTTGAAAAACAAACATAGATGATTTACAATCAATTCAATAATTCTTTTTTCTTGGGAACTGCAATATATCTGAACTCCAGTGGGTATAAGGGGTATAACTCTAATGGGTAACCTCTGCTTATAAGCCTAAGGTAATTAAAAACCAACAAACATATCAAATTTTCAATGCAAGATTTGTCTTCAATTTCCAGTGACACAATTATAAATTTTCATATTTTTACATTCATGGAAAACATAAATCATTTGTAACCATAACTCGGTCCGCTTTAATCGCAGAGCAGTTGGACTTTTTTTGTTTGAAATATTAGTGTGTCAAAAATATTTTACTTAATATGACTATTAGGGTCAATGACTGTACAAAAATTTAGACTTTGTAATTTTTTAGCAATACATTTATGTACGCAAAGAGCCTAAAATAGAATCCTTTACGTCATAATTTAAAGCATTTTTACAGCTGGAAGCCCAAGCCTATATTTAACGATTTAGAAATTAGCTACACCCTGTATATGCATAATTAAAATAAGTGTCAACACCAGCGTTTATTGTTATAAATATCTCAGACCCTTTTAAATGATATTACTCTTCATTTATTAAATAATCGAGGCTTTTAGTGCAAAATTAATAATCCACGCTGAGTTATTCAGTACTTACCGACTAGGTAAACAGGAGAATTAAAGTCAGAGATACGGTTGTGATTATTCCGAAGGTAGAATGAATTGTTGATAAAATTAAAATATATGGACGCATTAGCTTCTAGAAGCTTTAATTATGTTTGGACTGCACCTTATAGGAAAGTCTGTAGAAATTAAAACCACAAATCCATGTCTGTAACCATAAACTTTAAACAGTGATGACAGATATTTAAACCTTAATGGTGACATTCAATAATAATGTATTTAAATTATTTATTAGCAGTAGCGAGAGGAGTGTTTTATAATGAACGTAGGTATTAAGACAGCACAAGAATCTGTATTTCAGGGAGATGAGAAAATAAGTCTTTCACTGAGTGTAATGAAGTTTCCAATATTTAATTTGACTTTGTATAATTTCATGTCAGTTATACATAATATTTTGCTCTGGCATTAAAATGTTTAAACCTTATTAGGTTTCAGAACAGTTAAAATATGATGCTTCAGATAAAAATGTTATCTAAGATAAATTCTTTGGTAGCAGCATTTAACAATGAATTGTTGGATCTAAACATAGGGGTTTCATAACGCACTTTTGTTTTACTAAGAAATAAATCGGGAATTACGAGTTATTGTCCTTAAAAATTTATTTATATCAAGCATTAAAAGATTTTATTAAAATTGATAATATTTATAAATGCAGCATAGATAAATACATGTTTTTTATTGTCTTATATTGAAGCAAATTTTATAACATTAGTTATGAGATAACTAATAAAATGTTAACGAAAAGGGTGAAATAAAGTTTGCTACAATTTGGAATGAATAGCCGTCCAATTTGTTTGATCATAGCATTAGTTACAATTGCAGCGTTTTAGTTAGACATTTTTTATATTTATTTTGTTGATTATTCAAATATGCTACATTTAAAAAAACTCTTTTCAACCTACAAAAACACGAAAAAGTAATAATGATGTAAAAGACAATTCAAGATTACAAACAACAGTGAAAAACGCTGCATAAATTAAAAATTTAAATGAAAAATTATATTATAATACTGTAAAAGAGTAAAACGACAGAATAAAAATCGCTTAGATTCGGATAAAATACCTGAAATTTCTAAGAAAAAATTATAATATGAGGAAAATACACATGTTTGTTTACTGCATACATTATTTTACGTTTTCATATATTTAATTAAACTTTTATACTACTCCCCGAACGTCGTACACCGTTCAAAGCAAAACGACAATAACTATATAAAAAACACAATAATAATTTGATTTTTGTTTCTTTTGCAGCATTAAGATTGTACCAAATACTAGGATATATTAGAATTTTTTTTAATCCAGGGAAGCAAATAAAAATCTCATAATATTTGTATCATCCATGAAGATCGGAAGACGTTTGATCAGTACAAGATTCTTTGCATTAAATTTTCTGCAAAGTAATACCAAATACAATATACAAAACTGTGCAAGAAAATAAGAAATTCGGATGGATATTCATTATGGGATCGATATACCTAATGATCAATATACCTCCTGATGTTATTCACTATTGAATCGATATATCTAACAAAATTTTCTTAAAAAGTTGATACCAAGTGAAAAGGACAAACAAAAGGACTTTTTTGAATATGTTCGAATATTCAAAAAATACTAATTAACAGTTTAATTAGATTCTTTTGGATTCCGTACTAATTAAGAATTCGCATGATATCCTTCTTTTAAAAGATTCAGAAAAGAAAATCGAGCGGAGATTATCAAAAACTGAATTCGTATTGCACTGAAGCAGGAAACTATTATTTTTTCCCTTCGAAAAAAATCCAAGAGAAGATTGAATCGAATTTCACTTTTTCAGTATCTGTCAAAAGAAAATAATTTATTTGCCTAATCGTATTGGTTAAAATGATTTATCAATGATACGGAAAATAGTTCTACACTGAAAATAAATTTTTCAGCCATTTTCATTTAGCTCATAAAAATATTGCTTTTGCTCTCCGAATTAGAAATAATTTCGATATAATATCCTCCTAATCTTTTAAATATATATTAAAGGGAAAATTTATATACCTCAGGTACTGTTAATTTGTTTTCGTGGGCTATATACTTCCCCAAAAATTCTCCCAATATCTGAGATTTCAAGCACTCGTGTATATTACAGATCCAAATTTTTCTCAGTGCAATAATTTGATGTAAATTATCGTCCAAATTTTTAATCTAAGTAATAGAGGAAATACGTAAAATGTCAGGGTTTTGAAAACATGATTTATTGAATATTTAAGATTTCAAAATTATTTTATCTATTTTAT
>BGPR01001537.1:185627-198877 GCA_013235015.1 Araneus ventricosus
AAACATGATTTATTGAATATTTAAGATTTCAAAATTATTTTATCTATTTTATTAAAGGCATCAATAATTTTCTGCAAGAAAACATTCAAAACAACTATTGCAAGTGATAGATTATTTTTAGGCTAAACGACATAGTTGAAGCGTTATTTCCATTTCATCTTATTTGAGGGCATTAATCCTTTTCGTGAAAAAAAATCCATTAGGAACTCATAATCTTGTCACGACGCATTCGAATTAATAAACTGGATTTTATTAGTTTACCATGGTCTTTCGGGCTTTTGTTGGAAAAGGTCGGTGCCAAAGTTGTTTTCGGAGTTCTGATTAAATTGAAGCTTAATTGCTTACATACATGGAGAAATTACGATATAAAGTTGATAGAAATATTCATTATCGGTATGAGCTAATCATTTTTGGGAGAAGCTAGAAGACTGAGGCTGATTTACAGTGCTGTTTCATCTGTTTCAATATTTCGGTAGTGATTATTAGCAACGTAAAAAAGGAATAGAGAAATCTTTTTGTTTAAAATTAAAATTATTAACCAAAACAAGCCTTTTCCATTTCCTTTTAAATATATCAAAATCACTTATAGTATGAAACTAAATGATACACATATAACTTAATTCTCATTAACGTTTAATTATTTTAAATTTTTTTGTCGCTCGCCATGAATTATAATTTAAAAAAACTCTTTGTTATAGTAAATTTTTTATTTATCTTAAACTAAGTTAAATGGGGATAACGGCCCTTGGTACCCAAAAAATCCCTAAGCTCGTCGTTCATCGACGTTCTCATCATCAACTGAGTTCAACAACATGTGCTTTATTTACAAATAGCTGGCGTCTAATCATTAACCAACTGAAACAACGATTTGGAAGGAACAAATCGAAAACAGTTCCCATCGAAGATCCAAATTCGCCAACAATTCATGAAACATTAGGTTAATCCAATTAGAAATTAAAGATTAAAACTCCGCAAACTATAATTCAGAAACTAGAAAACTACATTAGCAGCGTCTAATCCCACAATTATACAAAACCATTCGACAGCTTTCGACTGGAAGAACATAATCGCAATTACTTCCCCTTTTACTCTTATGTATGTCATGCTATCGCTCACTAGGAACTATAGAATTCTGGATAAATCCCCATGGACTCCATGATTTCTCATTTCAAAATATGTGCCGAAGGCATCTTCTCGCTGCCAAAACCATATGGCTCCCGGCATATCAGAGTCATGATAGGCAGAACTAACTTGGATTAAATAGTTAAGCGGTTATGTGCCTGCAGTTGGATGGAAATCACTGAATTTCTGCAATCGGTTCTACTGAAATGTCAAGTTTTGATGGATAATTTATCGTCCAGTAAAATAAATTGTTATAATTATGAATTAAATATATTTTGAGTTAATTTTACAATGTATGCTAAATCACATATTAGTGCATTAGAAATATAATAAATTATTCTTGCATGGCAAGCATGTAAAAAATTACTCTTCTTTGCTAGAACTGTTTTAGAATTTGTTGAAATTGTGAACAAGTGCTAAATTATTTAATATTACTTTCTTGCATTATAGGTTTCAACCTTTTTCTTAACACCCAACTAAGTAGCTTAATTTTTTTGGTACTTTCCAATTCTTTGATCTAAAGTGATAATTTTGTAAAAAGATGAGCAAAAGTAATTTGCTTTTATTGAATATTTAAAAATTATTATTCTTTATCGCCCACCAAAAGATTATTTCAAACACAAATTTAATCATAATGGATTGACAATATATTTTTATAAAATCATGAACTGCTCTGATACATTTTTAACGTTCTGCATTATTAATATTCTTAGTGTTATGAAACTTATTTCATTTTAAAATAGTTGATATTTAAACTTTAATAATAATTCTATTCACTTAATTTAACTTTGATTTGACACAAAACAAACAGAAAACAACACCGACCGAATCTTCCCAATAATACAAGAAACTTACGTTAATACGACCAGAAATCAGGGATTAAAACACCACTAACCTTTATTCAGAAAACAGAAATCCTAATGTCATCGAATATTCTCATGCGCATTCCAGGCATTCGACAGATCCCCAAAAGTAAGAAAATAATGGCATAGTTCCTCTGCCACCACAATAACATTTCCCTCACGGAGAACTATCAAACACCAAACAATTCCCCTGTCACTCCATGCTTTCTTATGTCAATGCGTGCGCTTCTTCGCTCTTCTGGAATGATAGGGTTCCTTTCATATTTTAAGCAGGATGGGTAAAACTATCTTGGTTTAGTCTTTATCATATTAACGAACCAATCCGAAGCTAAACAAGGGCTATTTTGGGATATAACTCGCAACTTTGAGCTGTTGTTATAGATTATGAAGGCGATACGTGAACTGACAGTCCAACCTCCAAATTTCCACGCCTCAACCAGTGTGACCTACGGACATAATAGAGAGGCAGATATAAAGATCCCCAGACTGGCATATTCCTCCCCTCTGACCTACTTTTGCCTTATACCCAATTGGGTAGGAAGGGTCGGGGTGGGTTATGTATGTATAGACCTACATACTCAGAGGATCTTCAGTGGAATTGAGTCTCCAGCTCGCGGTTCTCCCACCCAGATGCCCATGCTTCATCATCAATCCACCATTTCCCTGAACTAACTTTGATCGAATAGATCAGCAACTGGGTGCATGAAGTTGAACAGAAATTATGGAATTCTGCAGAGGGTTGTACTAAAATTTGAAGTTTTGATGGAGTATCCAGCTATTTGATGGATCATTCAGTAAAGTAATTTCTCATGGTGACGTGCGAATAATATTCAAGAGTTATTTCGTATATGAATGCTGAAATACATATTCAAATACAGCTCAAAATAATTTACTAAAATATAGAGAATTATTCTTAGATTATGATTTAAAAAATGAGTTTGAGAAGTTATTATTATCATGGAAAAAGTACTATATTGCTAAAGATGTGCAGAATTATTAAAGCTGAGTATATGTCCTCAACTTTCAAATATTTTTAATTGAAGCTATATATTTAAAAGATTATTTCAGGTTCCACTGAACAATTAAGCAGAATGCTTGATACAGGAAAAAATTCTTACGTTATTAAAATTTAAGATCTTTATATTTATTACTTTTATTTGGCAAAAATTCTAAATATATTTTAATTGAATTGCTCCAGTATATTACCATTGCCATTTGCACATAAAGAAAGAACAAAAGAGAAAACAAATATCTGAATAACATTAAAATTATGGGCTAACACAAGATATGTTCGTTTCGTTTGAAGGTTTTTTAATTCTTAGAATATGAAAAAGAGTGACATAAGCTTAATTAGTTACATAAAATATTTAATTATTTTCAGTCTTTCTGAAGTACCATTTCAATTAGATATTTAATCGTGGTGGATTAATAGCAATTAATTTTTTGTGTTCATGTGATTTTTTGCAATAAAATTTGTGCAATAAAATTCTTTCGCGTAGTTAATTTTTATTTCCTTCGAAATTGAATAAAATTAGCATTTCTTTTGTTTCGAAATGGTTGATAGTTTATCTTAATCAATTCAAGCTCAAACTTGGAAGAAAAGTAATGAAAAATGGCGCTTATCGGAACATTCCAAGTCTTCAAAAATTCATGAAATGTAAGTTAGCATAGCCTCAAATTAGGAATTAAATCTTACAAATTCAGTCTCCAGAAATTGTAATAACAGCGAATATTTCCCATGCTTGTGCCAAGTATTCGACAGCTTTCGAATGGAAGAAAATAAGAATTCAGTTCCTCTTCAAGCAGAATGACACTTCTCTCAGGGAGAACTATCGAATTCTCAACAATTCCGCTGGCATTCCACGGTACCTCATTTCGATGCACGCGCCTAGAGCAACTTCGCTATGACAAAACCATATGGCTCCCGGCATATCTGAGTCAGGATAGGCAGAACTAACTTGGATTAAGTAGTTAAGCGGTTGGGTGCCTGCAGTTGAACAGAAATCACGAAATTTCTACGGAGCCTGCTGCTAAAATGTCAAGTTTTGATGAATTATTTATTGTCCAGGAAGCTAACTATTGTTTGTGAAATATGTGAATTCCTTTGCCTTGATATTTTGTATGTGGGTTGATGTATATTTTCATAACAGAGCTAAAGTATTTATAGAAACATAATAAGTTATTCTTGCTCGACACAGTTAAAAAAATTAATTTAAGAAATCATTTATGGTATTATCTTTTGGTATAATTGCTCGTTAGCTTGTTATAGTATGTCCACTTATTTTTTATGTATTTCTAATTAAATTTTGCATTTGAATGTAGAGTTTGTGTTTCCCTGTGTCACTGAAATAATTCTGTACTTGATATCGAAAACAATTTGCTTTCAAGCACATTCTGTTATTCAAATATTTTCAAATGTAATAAATTATTTCATTTCTAATCATAATGAAAGAATATGCTTCTGTGTGTATCTGTCAGTGTATTGTGTGTGAGCATTTGCTAGTTTGATAAAGAACTACCAAATTTGGTAAATATAGGGTGAGTTTTAATTAATCTACAACTTTGAATTGAAATAACTTTTCAGTCACTGTAGATAATATTACAAACTTTTTCCTATTAAAAAGTACATGGGAAAGGAATATAATGGATAATGCTATAAAAGTGAGCGCTTTCAGAGGCAACACGATATCGCAAATAAATATTAAAAAATAATACTTCCCTTCAAAGCATCTTGAACAAATCAAAACTTTCAAATTTTCTTATCAGATCTTTTACCAATGTTCTAGAACAGCGGTTCCCAATCCATGGGCCGCGGCCCACTGTGGGCCTCTGATGGCTTATTAGTGGGCCGTGGAACGCTAGTCAAGAGTCGAGGTCAGGGAAGCTTCAAGAGTCGTCACTTTTTTTTTTACTTAATAAACAATATATTTTTTAATCCTTTTAGAGTAATCTTTACAATTACTGACATATACATGCATATAACATATACCACAACTACAAGAACCGGGTCTACCCCCGCCCTGCCGAAGCATCAGGGTAATTTGAATGACAGCCGCTACAATAGCTCGAGTACTGAGGCCGGAGTCCTAGTAGCCAATCAACTGGCCACGGCCCGACCCCTGCTGAAGGAGGTACGTACTATCACTGGTGGAGGGACCCAAAGTCCCACCATTACTATACCCCCAGGGAAAGCGAGTTCCTCCTTATTTATACGGCAGCAACTCATATCCGTGTTTTTGTAATTTTTTTATTTGTAAATTTAGTTAGTGGGCCTCAATTTCTTTTTATACAATAGGTGGTCCGCGCAGCCAAAAATGTTGGGAACCGCTGCTCTAGAAGGATTAGGTCTGTTCTTTTATGGTGGAAATTACTTCCGTAGGATAAGTCATACAGATACTCAACAAGCCCATAAAAACACTTATAAAAATATATAATATTTCTATCAAATTACTAATTCCGTGGGATGTGTTTTATTTTCACCACATAAGTATCAATTTTTAATAATAAAAATATAATTTTCCGTTTAGTATGATGATTTGGAAGACATATTTAGAAAGGTTGAAAGTAACGCTAATCCTCTGACTGATTATCTCGAGGTTTCCGCCGGTAGGAAGTAAGTCTGTTTTCCGCTGCATCCTGCGATTTTTTGCAAGCTAATGTGTTTACTTAGTACTAATATAAGCATTTAATCATATTTTACCAATAAATCTTTTCATATAAATAACAATTCCCTTTCTTCAACGGCGTTTGAATATGTTTGCTAACTTGTATCTAAATAGTGTTTTTAAAAATAATCAGCAGACAGAGGGTAAACAATTTCCGTTTATGCTCTCTATCATTGCAAGAACCTGTAGCGACATCTAGGGAGGCTTTGAGGAGTTATTTCAGTTCAAGTTTGTCGACTCACACTTGACGAACAAATCTGACCTTGTATAATTGAAATAACGGAAAATGAAAGTACTCAATGAAAACAGAAAAAAAAAACTTTAAAGGGAAAGAAATGAAAATGGGTCGAAATCTTCAACGAAAACATTGAACACCCATTTTTGAAGGGAGGCCAAAGAAAGCAAGAAATCCCCCCGAAGAATCATAAGCGCAGAGAAATGCGCTTTTTCTACTTCGTTTTTCGAGCTGAATGCTCATTCATCTTAATCTTCCGCAATCGTTTAAGCCTCGGAGATGGACGTGAATGAATTCCAGAAAAAGATGAACCGCGCAGATAGAAAATCTCTTCAAAAAAGGAATATTTGAATTCAATTGGAATTCCTGGACGTTAAGACCCAGGGAAAGAAAATGAAATATTTCATGTTTACAAACAAGCGAAAAAATATGCCCTGTAGAGAAATTATTTTCCCTTTCCCTGACAGTTTGAAGAAGATGATTGAACGATTTTCTCTTTTACACGGAACTTTCAATAACTGTCGTTTTCGGGCCTATATTTGTCAAAAAATGAGGTATCTTTAGGGGAACATGAAAGTTATATATTCGGATTCATACCTAGTGGAAGATTTTCTGATCATTAGGATATCTTCTCTTGAGAATTTGGATTCACTAAGGAAAATGTTATTTATGTGAAACACTGATTTGCTAGAATACAATTTATGCATTCATATATGTTCCTCGATGACGAACATTTTTGATTCTAGGTGCCCTTTCTGAATCCAGACATTTCTACGGCACTTTTGTAAAACAGCAAAAATTACTTTTGATCAATAGTTCGATAGTTTCTGTATAGTTTAGTTAAAAATAAACAGAACAAATTTAGGAGCAAATAAAAAACTTAGATAAAACATTAAACTCTGTCATCCTACTGATTTTTATATTTTTTATGAATACAGGATATTTAGGAAGGTCGTTCTCACAAATTCACTCTACCCGGATCTCACAAGTCTAATTTAAATATGAAAGAAATGACTAATACTTCTGAAATAAATATATATAAATGTTAATGCCGCATTTGATAAATCGGTTATTATATATAATAACCGGATCTTTGAGTGGTTATTATATATATATAATAACCGGTTATTAAACATAAATATAACATCATATCGTAACATAATTATAACATCAGGGTTATAATGCTTTACTGCCGAAGTCAAAGAGAGGATAATTTTGCATTGAAATGCGTCCTGTTACACTAAGCGATTAAATTCCCAACAGCTCATTAAGCTTTAAACGCATTCCAAACAACTCTCTGAAATTCGAAGGAAAAAAGTATATTCAATAAACAGACTCTCCTCTTCGAAACGTTAAATTTTTATTTTCACTATACAGTGCCTCTCCAACCAAGCGAATAGCTTCCAGCATTGAAATCTATTGAAGAGAAAACCTTATTAACACTCAAATTACTGCTCGATTCTCGGAAACTCGCGTGCAGAAAGTTAATCTCTTTAAGTCCCCAGATGATGCACTGATTATTCCGGTTTGGAGAACCGTTTCCATCGGATCGTTCAAAAACTATTTTTAACTTTCCTGAAAAAAACTTGCTATCTATATTTGCTATTGTTTTAGAGAAGGCATTCTTGTTACCAAATGTACTGCACATAAGGATCTGTATTTCGCTTAAATGAATTACTAATTTTGAACTTGCAATAGTGATTTTTTTCTATACCATTTTTATTCTCTGGATCTCTAAGCAAATAACTTTGTATTTGCCTGAAAAATGTTTTTCATTGTTACATCAGAACTTTCGCTGTTTATTGGATGCAACCATTGACATTTCCTACTGGAGATGCGACTTTCACAAAATCCCAGCTTTATTATCATAGATAAAACTTTTTTATATTTCTAATATTTTCAGCTTCTTTCAAGTTGAAAAGTATAGCTGAAAGTATTTTACAACAAAATTGTAAAATGCTTTCTTTCTCGCCTCTCTTTCGGACTTGAAGCCTTTCTTTATTATAACTTCCTTTTCACAGTAGAAAATTTAAATATCAAAGTTAAATATTAATCAATTTAGTAACTTGCCGAAGGAAAAGATTTTTTTAAAATTCCCGAATAGTTTTAATGAAACTATTTTTCGAACGTCCCAAAAAGAAGAAGAAGAAGAAGAAAAAAAAATGGACATGATTATTTGCAACATATGAGTTAAATGAATTTTTCCTCAACTGAAATATTAATAAAAGGCAAACACCTATTTAAAGAAAAAATGAAAGTAGTCAAGTCTTTTATTTCGAAAATGAATGACAAGATGCTCGAGTTAAATTTCAAAGAAATAAATAATCATCGAATCAATAAAGTCATCCTTCCCTCAGAAATAAATTAAACAAATAATAAAATGGAACTTCTTGAACTTGTATTGTTGTTCAACTCCAAATACTCACTGGCCAACAAAATAACCATTTACACAAAAACAATATTGTACCATTTATATCTTGCTGCACTGAAGTGCTTTTCAGCCAAACAGGATTATTTCTCTACGGCAAACATCAGAAGAATATCTAAATCTTTTGCGGCTTTTTCAGTGACCAGGTGCAGCAATTGGATGACAATATAAGAAACTCGTGGTAGAATCTTTACGGAAGATGTTGTCTGAGATCTTTGAAACGAAACATTTTTGCGGTAAAATAATGATGTTTAAGAATTGGAAAGAGGGGAAAAAAGAAAGGATTAAAGAGAGGAAAAAAAGAAAAGAATTAGAATGGGCTTAGATATGGTTGGGAGTGATTTATTTGTTCTATCGCAACATAATGGAAACTCCATTCCTTTTGTCAACTTGGGGAACCTCTAAAAATGAAAGCCATTATACTTGTCAATTTATCTTTTCAAAGCGTTCTGTATTGACTGCAGTTTTAATAATTTCTCTTTGATGTAGTTTCACTTAGAAAATAATTTTCAGTCGGAAAATATTCGTTTCATCTTGTAAATCAAAACCATTGAATGGAAAGTTTTAATAATCAAGAAACACATTTACGGAGATAAATGGACAAATGGGTTGCAATTTTTTTTGTGCAATAGATTGCATTTATAAGAAAGGGACATATCTTAGGTTGTGTAAAAGAAAATAGAATGTAACACGTATTTCAGCAATTTAACAAGAGTGTTTTTATGTAAAAGTCAAAACTTAGTTGGAATCTGTTTTCTTTTTGAATCAAGTAGCATGCATCTTACGAGGTTTAGAGTTTGGCATCATAGCATTTTACTAATTTTGCGAAAGCCAAATGTCCTTATATAATTTTTAACAAATATGTTAACTGAATTTCTGCGTTGTTATATCTAGAAGTATATGAAATATACTTTAGTTCATGAATGACTGACAAATTATTTATTTATTTAAGCTATGAAGATATCTAAAGTTATTCAAATATGTAGCATTTTTTGAGGATGCAATATATCTAATTTTTCATTAAAATAATCGAATTTAAGCGGTTTTTTCTTATAAGGGCATATTATTTTTCTAAATAAAATCTCATTTCAGCTTACATAACCATTTAAAAAAATAAAATTGCATAAAACATTCTTGGTTCTTTTAAACACTTTCATTTCTGTCTTCCTAAATAGTTGTACACTTGCTATCAAGATGCCTTAAATTAGTCATACCTTCTTGGTATTAGATATTTGTATATTGCTTTTTGTATGTAAGGAAATTCTTTCTGTTAGGCTGAACAGATAAGTAAATTGAACTCTCTAAATTAAGTTGCGTTGGAATTTGAAGAAAAAGTGACCCAAATCTGTATGAAAAAACTACACTTTTTATTTATTTAACTTTACCTTTTATTTGTTAAATTTGAAATTTTACAGCGATAAATTTTAGTTAGGGAACCAGAATAAGGCATTTGAATTTTCGAACTTTACGTTCATTAAATTGGCTGACTCTCAATCTTTAACATAATTTTTTTAAATATTAATGCCAATAAATTATTTTAAAGACGCGTGATTCATTGGGGTATTTCTAATTGAGATGTCAAAGATTTCCTTTCTACGTAGGTTGGTTAATTTTTTTTTTGTGTTGGAGTTTAAGACATAAGAATCAATTTCAACTGTAATACAGCAATATTCACTGCTTACGGAACTATAAATGCAACACCATCTTTTTAATTTAAAAAAAACACTGCAAAACTATTTATTAATTTAATAAATATTTTTGTTGTGGAAGTAATTTGAATCATTCAGAATTCATAAATAAATAAAAATATTATACAATAATCCCCCAACATGTATTTAATTTCAAATACAAGTAATAAAATATTTATGCTATACATTCAAGAAATATTTTAAAACGTTGAATAAAGTGCTGCTTGCTTTAAATTAAATCTACCGGTACTATGCAAAGAGCAAGTAATAAAAATGTTTTATTAGAATGATTTTTACCTTAAATGGTTGAATTTAATTAACTGAAATCGGATTAAAGCATCTGTTTAAAACTCAGGGAAAAGAAAATAGTTCAAGTTCGCAGAATCTAAATTAAATTGAGGAGATTTATTTGAAGAATTCTGTTCTTTCTTTTGGCCGGCAAAGGATAAACAAGTCAGATTTAATTTAACATTTGTGTTTATTTCAATCAATTTGGATGTCCAAATCTTCCGAGGAAGCTCTGTGTTCAACATGTACGCGAAAACAAAAAGAAAATTTATATTTGCAAAGAAACCATTCAGGTATATATAAAAAAATATTATTCACGACATATGAATATTTTATATTATATAATGGATGCGACATTTTACGTCTCTTATAATTTCTCTATTAATTAAAAATAGATTAAATCTGTTGCATTTGTAACAAATTTATGGATGTATCGGATTTTTTACAGCGCCCCAGATATCTGAGTAGTTAATATTTTACTCTTTTAACAATGTTTCAAATCACAATTTAAAATTTAATTAATTGTCATATCCATGGAAATAATTTAAATAATTACAAAGAAGAAGACCTTCACAAGAATGTTAAAAGTTACTAGAAACTTTTCTATTTTTCCTTGTTTCTGGACAAAGGATTTGCAATGTATTCTTATGATGTAAATTTGAGATGAATTTCACTTAAGAACTGTTAATAAAGCTTATTCATGTTGATAAAACGTATTCTCAAAGGAAAAAAAAATAATATTTAGAAATTAACTATAGATAAAAAGCTCTCTTTGATAAAACCTTCACTCAAATGTATTAAATAATATTATTTAAAATATTTTATTCGTAGAAATGAGTTTGCGTGTAGTTTATCAACGCTGTTTTCTGTTTTAAAATGTGTAAATAAAATTTCATGAACACCCACATTTAAAACGTAAACTACATATAATCACTGCAAATATGTGACAGCACAGGATAATTTAGTTACAAAATATTTTCTAAAATATCTTGCTTCATCTTATGCTTCCCTAACTGTATCTTCCGATATAAAAAAATCAACATTAAACATTCATGTAGAAATGAGCATGAAAAATTGGACATTTTTGCCTTAGAAGATAAACTCCTCTCAGCAACAAAATGTGTGGGTTAAAGGTCTTGTAACACAAAGCAATTAAATCCACAGCTCATTAAACTTTAAATCCATTCCAAACAGCGCTCCAAATTTCGTAGGAGAAAAAGCATATTCAATAAACATTACTTTAAGCTTCGAAAACTTTAAAGTATTTTTGTCACTAGACTGTGTCTTTCCAATCAAGCTTATAGCTTCCCGAATTGAAATCTGTTGAAAGAGAAACCATATTAACACTTAACTTACTGCTCGATTCTCGGAAACGCATTTGTTAAAAATTTTAGCTTCCAAATGATGCGGTGAATAATCTTGGAGTATCTTTTCTATTGGATCATTTAAAATTTCCTTGCTAAAAAACTTTCAATTACACTTATTATTTTAGGACAGATATTCGTGACACTAAATGCATTTAATTAATTTACCTTTACCAAATGATGCCGTGAATAATCTTGGAGTATTGTTTCTGTTGGATCATTTTAAATTTTCTTGATAAAATCTTCCATTTGAACTTGTTATTGTTTTAGGAAAGATACTCGTGATACCAAAGTTTTTTTTATTAAGGATCTGTATATCGTGTAAGTGAATTACGAACTTTAATATTGGAACAAAGTATCTCTCTCAACTTTATTTCTTTCTTCGGAGTTTGGAAATAGATACCATTTTATTTACTAGAAAAAAGATATTTTTCAAGCCTAGCATTTTTATACAAAATCTTCTGCTGTTTCCAAAGCCTGAGGTTTATTCTCATTTACAGAGCCACCGATATTTCTAATATCTCATCTTTCTTAAAATAAAAGTATATCGCATACAAAAGAAGCTCTCGCGCTGTTTCTCACCATTAAAACCTAGAATTTACTTTCTTGTTTACAATGCGAAAGTATTGTAATTGTCGCGCGCAGCTTTTTTGTGCACACGTGGCAGAGATCGCTCACCGATCTTGAGACAAACAAAACGATATTGTAAAGGAAAAAGTCTAGCAGATTTAACTATGAAAGTTATTCCTGTCAACATTTAGAGAAGTAATGTGATGAACCTTCTGTAAATTCTTGTAAATAGGTGTGCTGTATTTATGTATGTTGTATTTCCTTAAAAAATATGTGAAACGATTTAGATGAATGGTCCTGTAGTTAAAGTAGTTGTTAAGCGGGCTTCCTGCTTCTTTTCTAAAAACATAGCGGACACGGAAGAAAAACATCGCTTTCGGCTTCAAATTTAGTCTGTTATCCAAAGTTAATCGTTAAAAAAAGCATCGGGAATTTGATGAATATCAGGTTTCAGGCAACCCTAAATACGAAAAATTATTTTAAAAATAATGTCTATATGCCTATCTTTCTATCTGAGATCATGAGAACGAAATTTGGTATGTGGTCTTGACACCAACATTATAGATGTGTATCAAATATAGTACGAAATTCGTTGAAAAATATCTGTCTATATGGTTTATCACCAGAATATTTGGATCAAAATTTAGACAAAATCCTTCAGGATCCTTCTCTGATTCCGAAACCCTCCGCTCTTTTGCGCACGTACGCCAGGTGGATTCATTCCCCAAAATAGGGGTGAAGTGCGAAATGGAGGGGGGATATTTATTTTACTTAGCGTGACCTAACAAAAAACGCATGAAATTAGCTCATCATACTCATTGCCTATCTCCCCTTTCCGGAGTAAAATCGTCAAAAAGTGCTAGTCTTGGCATTTTGAGACGATCAGTATTTATCGATCGGCCTACTTTTTCCGGGGTATGTGGAAACTTTAAATCAAACATGAAAACAGTTTGATAAACGAATGAAATTATGTAAGTGATCTTGATATTAAAATATTGCAGATCTGCACGAAATTTTTCACTGAATA
>BGPR01001537.1:198887-224104 GCA_013235015.1 Araneus ventricosus
AAATTAAATTCCTTTTAACTGCTTTTAATCTTTTTCCTTTTAAATCTAAATTTATCATACAGAATTATAGGTAATTTAAAATATACTTTTTAATTATCTTCACACAAATCCCTCCCTGAAAATCAATATTTTAAATTATATTGTTTGTAAAATTGTTTCTGTTTATTCTGTAATAGTTAAGTTATAATTTTAGGAATAGTAAATCTTCGTCGTCTTCATTTATTTCAAACGAAAGAGACTGAATAAAAAGAATTCGAATGTCTCTGAATTACTTTCATACGATATATTTAATGAGGCCACATAAACAACCATTTCTATAAGAAATTGCAAAGATTCACATACCGAACCAAAGTACAATGAAATATGTAACGTACATTTAGTCATTAGTATTTTTTCACCAAGGCTAACCTCAAAACATAACTAAAACCTTTTTCTGCTTTTTTCAGTAACCGATGTAGCTTAAGAAAAGAGATTGTTGGAATTTTCATTCAACGACAGCCGTTGTAACAGAACAATGTATCAAACTCATTATAAAATCTTTTTAAAAAAATCCAAAAGAAATATTTTTTGTGGAATGGTGACATTTTAGATGTCGAAATGATTTCCAAGGAGAAAAGTAAGAAATGATTAAAATGATAGACAAACTGTATGAGAACTTGTTAACAATGGATACGTTTGTTGATGGTACTTAAACGATTTTTGTGAAAGACTTTTCCTATCATTAAAAATACTTTTGTTATGAATAATCACATATATTTTGATACAGACAGAACCAAACTATTTTTCAAAATATGCCGAAAAATGCAGGAATTTACTGGGAAAGTTTTCTTAGCCTAATAATTAATTTTGATTTTAGAGTAACGTAAGTGCTTCATGAATCAGTAGAACAAAACCAAGTTTTGTGTGCTATATTTGCGGTATTTCAATTATTTATACATTAAATGAAAAAATTATTAATTCCAATTCTAGGAGATTTCATTTTATCGAGAATGGCAAATTAGTGAGTACGAAAATTTCCTTAGAAAGGAAAAATGTTATAATCAAATTAATGATATTGGTAACAAGTTTTAGCATTACTCCGCGTAACAAAATCAGAATGTTTCTTCTTTAGATAATTAAAGTCTGCTTTTAAATAAAAATACAACAATCGATGCAACGTTTTGTAGATAATGACCATATCTTACTTTTCTTAGAAGGTGAGAGTTAGGAAGAAAGCTGATAATGTATAGTATATTCCAAAATAATTTCAGGAATTAAAATTAATACTCCTTCTATTTCCCACATTAAACGAAAAATTCAAGTATTCGTTGATAATTGAATTCTAAACTCATAGTTCCGTTTTTCATGTTTATTATAACCTTGTTATCTTATGATACAGAGTTAGGAAAATAAAATTTGCAGTTACTTTGGAAGCGAGGTCGAAAATCATATTATGATTTAAAGAACTTTTTCTACAATCCGAATTCACGGGAAGAACGTTAGAAAATTGAAACAATTTTTTAGAAATTTCTTAAACATGGAAAACAAGTATAATTTTTCTTTGATATTTACAAACAGCTGTTATGAATTTTCCCGATAGAAAATTACTCCTAAATCATGACTGTTAATTTTCGTTCTTTTTGTTTATTTAGTTTTATTTCTTTAACATTACATACTTGAAACGTTGAGTAAGAAATTTCGGATCTTTTAATTAGATTTATCTCTTGGTATGTACTATATGCAAACTTTCGCAGATTCCTGAAAGCGATTTCAGAATTCTTTGAGAAACAAAGATATTAAAAACTGTTTTCCCTAAAGTAAACATATTCTTTAAACAATGAAGAGAAGAATAATTTTTCTTCTGATAAAAATCTTTAAAATATGCTTACAATCTTAAAAATCAGTTGTTCCGAACGTTTAAGTATATATTTTTTTGTAGAAAACTGCAAAGATATGAATTCTTTTAGTTTTGGTTAATTTTATTAATTTGCTTTTGCTCCTTTAACATTCCATATATTTAGGGGTTAAAATTAGAAACGTAAGGCGAACATCACAGTTATTGCTAACTTTTACTTATTTTCTTTTCTACGAATTTGGTGGAAATTAGATGTAAAGCGGATAAATACTAGGAAAGCATTTCATTTTTAAATATTATTCTTGTTTGCAGAAAAGTTAGCATCTGGTGTTATTAAAATAGGAATAAAAAGCAATAGTTTTAAAATATGTAATAAAATCGATGAAAATTATAAAAAGAATCTGCCCCAAACTCATTTGCCTACAGTTTCTTCGAAGCAAAATCCACTTATATATTTTAAGTGCGTTAAAGGAACTGCAAATTTTCCTTCCGAGTCTAAACATTGCAGATTCTTTAATGAATTACATTTTCCTTCTTCTTTTTCTGTTTGGAATTGTGTTCAAAATCAAACAGGTAAAAAAGGATTCTCCTTAAAAAACTCCAAACAAAATACTCTTAACAAAAAATGTTTCCTGTCTCTTTTGCATTTCAAATACAGTCATGTAATTAGATAGCTGTAATGAAAATATAAGTTCGTAGGGTAATTTTAAGAAAAACAAAGTCTCAATCTTTATACCACATTCGAAGGAAGGAAATAAAGGATGTGAAACAAAAAAATTAAAATGATATTTTGCTTTATTTCCTTAAATTTCAAGCGTCTGCGTAAGCTTCAATGCTATTATTTTCGTAAAGTAAGGTTACAGGGTCAAAATATCGGAATTCTTATCAGCCATTTTGTCACACATCTCCAAATATCCATTCGAAACGAGTTTCTTCATGCTATCGAAACATGGTATCATTTTGAGTTAGAATATAAAGATGTCACTAATAGAGCAGAAAAATGAGCATTTCCTTCAGAAAGTATTTATAGGAATAGCATTTCAAAATTAAAATGTTATTTTGCTATATGTCCTTACATTTCAAGTGATGGCGTGAGCTTCAGTATGCTGATTTTAAAAAAGTAAGGATATACAACTTAATCACAAGTTTAAAATATCCAAATTCTCATTAATCCATTATATCATGCATCTCGAAATATTCATTCGAAACGAGTTTGTTCATACTATCGAAACATGGTATCATTCTTCTTTAGAATCTAAGGATGTCACGAATAGGGCAGAAAAATCAGCATTTCCATAGGAGGCTATTTATCGGAATACCATTTCAAAATTAAAATGATATTTTGCTATATTTCATAATTCGAATCCGCAGATTTCAGTTTATCATGATTTATACATAATTAAATGTTTTAAAATTTTCTTTGAACTTAGTTTCCTTTGTTCCATATAAGTAATTTATATTTTTAATTTCTAATTTCATTTAAAAATATTGTTTCAATCTGTAATTTTGATACAAATAATGCGAAAGTCCCACATCAGTCTCAGGATAAAGAATACTAAAAGTGAAATTCTTACACTATCTGCTCGAAATTCTCGAATTTAGGATTAGTATTTTTTTTCTACAGACATTTCTTAAAACTTTTAAATGAAATTTTACTTGCCGTTAGTTTAATCTACTATCAGAACGTAAAGAACGAGTAATAAACAGTTTGCTCAAGGGACATTTGCCTCAACCGAATAAATTTAATTAACTGAAATTGAATTAAGTATCTGTTTAAATCTTGAGACAAAAACAAAATAATTTAACAGAACGAGGAATCTAAATTAAATTGCGAAGATTTATTTGAAGAATTCCACGGTTAATTTTGTTTGGAAAAGGATAAACAAATTAGAGTTAATTTAATACTAGAGTTTATTTCAATTAATTTGCATGTTTAAATATCTAAGGTATGTTTGTATAGAACATGCTAAGTGAAAACTTACGTTTATAAGTTTTCACCGAAACAAATCGGAGCGAAAAATTGTTACTTTTGAATCATCAATATTCTGTAATGGATATTATATTTTGTTTTTCATCGCGTTTATATTTACAATAATCATTGCAATTTGCATTAATGTGTAAATGTTAAAAATAATAATAAATGCAATAAATCTTAAAAATCCCGCTATCGAAACATTGAATGTCCAGTGCGCTCTGGATAACGCAAACGCAAATTTTATTCGAATTTTCGAGTTTATTTTTAAAGAAAGTTTGTAATTTAACAGACGAAACTAATTTAACTAACTAGGTGAGAATTTAAAGTTGTAGAAACCCTAGAGCAATACTGTCAAACTGAGAAATTGGATGTATTACATGCGGATCAACCTAAAGGACATCGCCAGAGATGATAGATTTTCTCAGGAATAATCTAAAATATTTAATTAAGTGATATGAAAGCACTAAGAAGAGTATGAAAATAGGAGAATCGTTTAAAACCATTCTTATTTTAATGGAAACCAATTTAATTATTGCCACCAGAAGAAGAAATTATTGAAATTCATTTTTTGTTATCCAACGAAAAACGTGCTTTTCTTTTTTCTTCTAATTTTTTGCATTATATTATTCTTAATGGGAATTACTTATATTAAATTTTATATAAGAAAATAATTAAAATCATATTTTTTCAATGGCATATTTTTCTCTCCTGAATTGGAAGCATTGTTTTTGCTAAATATTTAACGAAATTGATTAATTCTACTTTCCTTACCGTTAGTTCTAATAAATTCTTTGAGAAGGATTGTCAAAAATGTTTGTTATGCATCTTGTAGTTATCGCTTAAAGCTCCTTTTATTTCAAAAATCGACGCCGTATCCAATTGGATTTTGTCCTTTTAAGGACCCCATTCAGTACTGCTAGGCAAATGGAATATTCGGTGGAGCAGATCATTCGATATAATCAAAGGAATACAGGAACCCAATAGAACTTGTATTCCCTGTTAAATGACCATACCGACCACAGTTTTACAGCAACTACAAGCCAAAAAGGAGATTTAGGTTATTTGTCCTTTGACTGTAATTATCCGATAGTGCTTCCTGAAATCATTTTCTGTTCTTTCGATTAAATTTGAGAGCTTTGTTGACATTCTAGGAATTCAAAGCCGCGTATTAAGGGAGTTGATCGCCGTCATAAAAATGTACTTCTCAGCATATATGGCAGTTATACAAGTTCCCTGCTGTATATAATAGTGAACGATATCTTTAAAAGAATAGTATTATATTCACAAGCGATTGAATCTCTTATCGCACAAACTCGTAAAATTCCCAATAATTGACTTAGCTTTAAATCCATCTGAAAGATTGCTCTAAAGAGAAAACAGAATAGATCCAATAAACAGATTTTCCATTTCGAATCGTCAAAAGCTTAGTTTTCTTTTAGCTAACATGAGCTTACAGTTCCCCGAAATTTATCCACTGAGGAGAAAACCCTATTAACACTCAAATTACTGCACGATTCTCAAAAATTCTTCCCAGACACTTAATCATTTTAAGATCCTCATACGACGAACTGATTATTCGGAACTAAAGTGCTTCTAGCACTGCTCCAATTGAACCGTTAGAAGTAGTATTTTATATTTCCTTGTTGAAACGAGCTTTCTATTCATTTTTGTTATTTTGTTATGGTTTCGGAAGGATTGTTTAGTTTTCCGGCTGAACTCCAATTAAGTATATGCGTGAGAATGTAAAGCAATTAACAGGTTTATACTCGTTTATTTGTATATGTCTTCTTGTTATGTTTTCATAATAAGTTCCTAGGAATACATATAACAATGTACTTAACATCAAAAATGATAATGATTTAAATAAACCATATCATACTAAAAGGTTTCTCAGTTCTTTTACTGATTCACAATTTACTTAAAAATAAACATATATTTGATTGGTAAATGCATCAATTTACTCTGAAAGATAAAATATACATTTTCTTTCATGTTACATTATTTTCCAGAAAGGGTGAATAATTATAAGAAAGAAAGTTTGTTTTCATTTGCATTAATTACATGACAATTCGACGCACTATTACCGAATAAAGTGTCCAAAGTTCTATTAAGTGAACTCCAGATATCAAAATCGAGATTTTAAATCTCCAACAAACGCCTCATTAAAATAATGCACGACAGAAATCTTTTGCTTTTTAATTTTTTCTTAAAGTAAACCTGCGTTATAAATTAAATCTTCCGGACAATATTTATCAATTATAGTACTAAAACTGTAAAAAGTGTTTCAAAGAATTTTTGTTTAACTTTTGAGGTAACATTCGGTATTATAGCTGCATTTTTTTTTTTTAAAGTGTTGAGTTACTGATTTATGCAAGGATTTTTTAAACGCTTTTATTTAACCTTTTGAGGGGAGCCGCAAATTTATAATAATTTATTATAATTGATAGTAATTTATAATATGAAAAATTCTATTAAAACGTTCCAAGCTGGTGTCACATTAACGTGTCAGTCGGTTGCTAAAATCACAAGAGCCGGCATGTATTTGTAACATTCGGCCTCAAAGGGTTAACTTGACTTGTTTTATGTTTGTAAAGATGGAATATTGTATTCAATTTTTCAATCCCTTTCTAATTTTGAACAGATGTGTGCTATCAATGGCAATTCACACTTTTAATATTTTCAGAAGTTAATTATATATTAATCATTAATTAGAATAAAATTTGATTCTGAACCAGTAGCAACACCTCGTAGAGAGTTTGAGAAAATTCATCTCAAGATTAAAAAAAGGAAAATAATAGAAATAAAAAATGTCTTATGTTTAGTATTTCAATAAAAGTGTTCTTTTAAAAACTGTCTTAAATTAAATTTATTTTAAATTTTCACGCTGAATAGTTACTTCAGAAAAATATCTTGAAACTTTAACATTAATTATATTAATGATATATTATTTCGGCTAAGATCAAAAATTTTCATTACATATTGAACTATTTTATTTCAAAACAATCGTTGTAATATGGTTTCTCTTCAGGAGACTTGGTTTCGGAACAAACTATTCTCTATAAAATAACAAATCGGCTGGGTATTTCTCAATCATACAGTTTAATATTATCGTATCGTCAGCAAAACTTCATCATGATGAGGTAAAACTTCAGATTTCGAAGCCAAAACTCCTCAATTTAAATCTGGATGTAGCATCTTCCTAGCAAGATAGAACACATACTGAGCCACTAAATCATTGCCATTTCATTTCCCAGAGGAGCTAATGTATTTCTTCGATTATCACCCTTATATAGGCAATTTTGGCTGCAAGAATTTATATAAATGGGAGAAGACAAGAATAGATACCATCACGGGGGTCGAAACAAACCATACTTCTTGTCTTTTTGGAATTTGAAATCAAGGTAGAGAAGTTTCTTATTTTCTTTTCAATTTCCCAGTTTTAAAATGTTGGTTTCAGATTTCAACCTCCCGTAGTTTAGTTTAGTAATGTTAAGTCCCGTTTAGAAGAAACACCAGTGCTATTTAGGGACGGATCTCGTAATTTTGAACTGCTGTCCAATGACAAGGACGACACCTGAGCTGGAACCTTCCTCTCCAAATTTATTGCCAATTCCTTTTGTGTGTAGAGTTTGATTTTTGGTTCGGTATAATTTGTCTTTGTCTGGTTTGAGTGTGGTTTGGGGTTGATTTTTTTTTGTATTTGCGCTGCATCTCACACATTGTATTTTATGGTTGGAATGCCATTGATAATTAAAATTGGGAATGTATTGTTTGTTTCTCCCCTGCCATGATAAATTTTTATTAGTAAATAACCTCCAATCCATATGCTGTTATTTGTATTGTCTCCTTGGCCGGGTGAGCCCTTGTAATGTGAGACTTTTATATATGTTAATATGTATTTAATTTCCACCCTTGTTGCCGGGTGTAGTATGTATATATGAGGAAAACCTTTTAATAAATGCGAGTGGGGTTTGCGTCCTCCTGCTGCTGCTGCTGGTCAGTTCTCTTCCCCTCCGACTCGTTAATGCCTTAAACCCAGTAGGGTAGGCTGGGTGGGGGTAGGTTGTATTGCACCACACCAAAGGGAGGACGTTTGGCCACTACATATGGTTTAACGTGCAACAGGTCCCGTACACGGTGGATCTTCAATGGAATCGGGTTTCGAATCTGGAACCCTCCGGCTCCGAAGTCGAGACCTTACCACTAGGCTACCACGCCCCTAGTGGTGTAGTGGTTAAGGCATAACACAATTCAGGAACATGAATCGATGGAAGAATATTATTGGCTCTATTCTTTGGCTATGCTTTTAACTAGTATTACAAGGAAACTGGTAGACCGACTGTTCGTTTTAGCAATGAATTGCTCTCCGCGTCGAATTAGCTACTGGAGGGTGTCCTGTTTTTCCTCCAAGTGAAACACAAATGTCGGTCATTGTCTCCTGAAAGCACTCCAGGATGACAACCTACACCCTTTCAGGTAGGCCGGACCGGTGTGGGTTTTTTTAAAAAAAAACCTACATCCATATATTGGATATCCATATTACCTCGGCGCTCCAAATTCCTTTGATCAACAGAAGATACCGTACTTCCCCTTTAACTCAAAGTCCTTGACTAATGGAATTAGCAAGTAGGATTAGAACCCCCAGCAATTGATGTTTTCAGACTTCAATCTTCCATAACCTAAATAAGAAGGTTCTTGCTTAAGTAGTATAAGCCCATTTCTCCGCAGTTTGCCTGTGTTCAGTTCTTATCGAACTGCAGTAAACCGTAGTTTTTGTTAAACTCTAAATTTGCATTGTGTATTTGAAATTTATTCTGAAGAATATTTTATAAAAATATTGTCAGATTTCATATCATTTGCATATTACTTCGAATGGTTTACGATACTATTTTAATATTGTAACTGTCACATCATCTTTATTTCATATCGAAATTAAATTCTTAGAATTTTTTTGTCTTAAAATTAATTTACTCCACATATTTTAAGCAAATTACATGTTAGTTTAGATCAGATATATCAAACCCAAACTAATATCATTCTCTGTCCATTTAATGACGGAAAAAGAATTTGAAAGGCATCAGAACAACGAAACAAACGAACAATTAGAATTCAATATTTATCGGATAGACTAGACAAAACAACATTCGGAACAAAGCAGAATTGCCCTTTTTCATACAAAGTCTTTTTTTTCCGTCGGTTTACCGACTAAATCTAAAGAAGGAGACTTTTGGTAAAGTCTTTCAACCCCTTCTGCAGTACGAGATGCGCATAGGAAACGCATGATAAAATCCCTCGGGCAGAAGACAGAATCTTAGAAACAAATCTTTTTTTCTTTTGTGAATAACGATGCCTGAGAAGATGGAATGGTTTCAAAGAAACAATGGAAAAGTAAAGCTGAAGAAGGGGATGATAAAGTGGTTTAGAAGAGGTTGTTAGAGCTTCATTTGTTGTATTGACAACGCAAAAAGAAATGTCTTCATTTTGTCAATTTTTAGGAATAGAATAGTTTAGAAACAAATAAAAATTTGCTCAATCTTCGTATTTGTTCATACTTTTCTTGCAATGCAGTGTGAATGATTTTTTGAAATAATTTCGTGATATAAATGTATTCTATTGTTATAATAGACAAATTATAACCGTTATTTCAAATGTATTTATAATTCTCGACTTTGTTGCTTACTTGAACATTTGTTTGTGATAAAATTTATTAGTATATTTAAAATTTACAAAAGTGTTAATATATTAAGTATATTAATTTTTACAAAAGGTAGTTTTAAAAATGCATTCATTTACGTGAGCGTTGCCGTTCCATCGCTAATATTAAATATATATATATATATTTTTACATATATAATTTATACCAGGTACCGTCAGCAGTTGAGTTATTATGTGATAAGTAAAACTTTTGTTATGTTATAATTATTTGTTATACTTTTCCTTCTAGTACTTCAAGTTTTGCTCACAAATACTGGCACATAAGGAAGGTTTGTTTAATTAGATAGTAAAATTTTTATTAATAAATGAGACAAATGATGACATGATAAATGTCAGGAGAATATTTCATCCCGAGCAACGCCGAGTTCATCAACTAATACTAACATAATTTGCCCAATCTGTGAGTTAACTTAGTCGAGACATACTAAAACAAAACAAGGTTCGCCACAAAACGTATTTAATTACTACAATTAATCTAGCAAGACAACGGAGCCAAGACAAAGACAAGAAGCTATTTTTACCATTTATACAACTGGCTAAAGGGAAAAATCCTTACAAAGCGGAATTCTTCGTCCACATAAACATTGCAGAAACGTGCCTTAAGATATTTTTATCTCCTTGAGTTGACCAATGCAACCTAAGGAAGGCGACTTTTGGTGAAACTCTTTCAATGCGAGATGCACATAGCAGACGCATGATAAAATCCCTCTGGGAGATGTTTGAAAAGAAATCCTTTTTCTAGTGGAATAACGATGCCTAAGAAGATGAAATGACTTCGAAGAAGAAAATAGAAAATGCTGAAGAAGAAGATGATAGAGTGGTTTGGGTGAGGTTGTTAGTACTTACTTCATTTAATGCATGGCAACACAAAAAGGAATGTTTCCGTTTTGTCATTTCTAAGCGACAGAATAGGAAGAAGAGTAAAGCGTATTTATTCAGTTTTGAGTCTTGATCTTCTTTATATGGAACGCGCGAAGTTAAAATTGTTTTTTTTTAATGCAGCATTGAAACATAAAAGCATTGCAAAATAGAGAGCTATTTAGACGTCTTCTTAAACGCCGATATCTTTAAACTGAATGCATCAGTAAACAACCATCTGTGCAGATATGATGTTTTTTGTTTTACGATTGAATTTTTTGAATCGAGAGTACTCTCCACTTTCATCTTTTTTATAAACTTCCACTTAAGAATATCGTTTATAAAATGAGATAAAAAGTGATCGTATCAATTTCGTATGGATCGAAATAGGAAAGAATAAAAATGAATAAAAATTCTGTATATGTTTCTAATTATCTTATTCCATTGAAAGTTTGTTATTGTTGTTGTTTGATTTCGTAACCTTTGTTTTTCAGAGATAACTGCACAGAATATCAAAGAGATGCAATTCCAAAAATGGTTTCTGCAGAGTCAGGGATGTCAAAAAAGGGAATATCCGTCAAAATCTCAAGATCGAATTTTTTTGATGATATCAATATTCCCTCTATTATTCATAGATTCATTCAGAGAGGCAGAGTTCCAAAAAGGTTTCTTTCTACCCAGGAAAGTCTAAAAAGTGGATATTCATCAAAATCTCAAGATCGAATGCTTTTCACGATATCAATATTCTCTCTATGTTACAAATAATAGAAAGATATAAATTTGAATTAAAGATAAATAAAAGAAAATAGAAAAGTAAGCAATAATACTAATGAAAACAATATACGTCTTTGCGCGCAAACGCAGCAGCAGAAAGTAATTGCTTCAACAAAAATTTTTTTTTAAGATAACACAACAAAAACTATAGTATAAAATAGCAAAGATTCTCTACAAATTGAAATACTTAACCAAAATTAGAAATTACTCAAAATGGAACTCTCTATATTACGCCATTCTTCATTTGTGAGAAGATACGAAAAGTAGAGACTTGGTCCCAAAACTAAAGTATAAATTGTTTCTTTCCAGTTGAAGATTGAAATTAATAGAGGCGTTTTTTAGCAGAGTTCTACCACAATTCTTATGAATTTATAGACCATTTAATAATTAATTTGCTTACTCTGAAATGCTTAAGAAATAGCTCATAGAAACAAATTTTGACAGTCTAAAATTTGGACACTTGTATGGACGAGTTTTCCGCTTTGTTTATTTTGGATTCACACAGACCGTTTTTCGGTAATCCTCCGATTTAAGCAATCCCAAAATCCATTTGGATACTGTATCAAGCGCCAAGTTCGAACAAGTTCTTTCTTTAGTAAACAAAGATTGAATTTCGTGTTCCTTGAGTTCGTTTAATTATTTTTATTTAAAACATCTAAAAAAACCTGCTTTTAAAATGGCTGCATTCCATATTGCAAGAAAATTATTAGCTAAATCGTTTGGCTAAAAAGTTAACCGCCAAGCAAGCCTTAAAGGTCATCAAAAAGAGCTATAACGAACAATTTTGCCAGCCTTTCCACAAAATGAAGCTCTTATTTTAAAAAAAGCTTTGAGAGATACAGCTATTGGAACATCAAATTTAATATTTTTAAAGTATCCTTAAGCCATAACATTAAGAAACTCTACTTTAAACGTTAATTAGCATCTTCAAGCAGAGTGTTGAAATTTTGAAGATTCCATTGACGAAGCATTACATCGGAAGTCGGTTGGTGTAGCGGTTGGTGTAGCGGAAGACCTACATTACTCCAAATAAATAAAACAGAAAACTTTGAACATATCTTAAATGTTTCGACCACCAAATGACAATTAACTTGACTGACCAGAAATCCTTATAAGAAAACTCCTAGAAATGAAACACGAGAGTCTTTAAACCCTTAATAGTGTAGTATTCCGTACCGCCTGAGTAGATTACCTCCTTCTGTTCTGGGAATGAGTTGTCGCATTGATTCAACTAAGAACCCATAGAACACTTGAGATATTAATGGATTAACAATTTTTGCATGGAATGATAACTTCAATGATTGAATTTTAGGTTATGAGTGTTAAAATGTCATAATTTGATGCACGAACTGAGCTCGGGATATATTGTAAAGGGGCTAAGTTGGGCGTTTGTATACTTGAAATGTTCAGAGAGCCTACATATATTTCTAATTTGGGACAAGTGATTCATAGCTTAATTGATTTTTCCCTTTTCAAGATGCATTCAACACGGACATTCTTCTTAATAAAAAATTAGCAGAACCAAGAATAAAAAACATTGCTATTTTAAAGAAAATGAAATATATTTATTTTAATTGTATTTCAATAAAAGCAGCACAAAATATTAAGAGATCTCTTTCATCATAAAAACTAAGATTATTAATCTTCTTAATATAACAATAAATGTGGGATGCAAATAAGAAATGAAAATAATAGTATTTTATCGTTTAAATTTAGCATTACATGACAAATTCACTTTCTGTGTAATCCTTAAATGCACAGTGTAGCCTGTAAGCAACATATCCAATTTTGTCTTCTAAAATCTTGAGAATAAGACTCAAGCTCTAATGCCTGTTGTTGCCAATAGGATACATATTGAAAAGTTTATTAAATCTATTTACAACATACAGATGGCAGCCTGAGTACTGATAAAAAACTAAAAATAAATTGATGTTTTTCACTTGAGACAACAACTTTTTTGCTTTGTTTATACGCCTGAGAACACCATACTTTATTCTACAATGTTGAAAAAAATTTCTTATAAGTATTAATATTTATTAAAATTCATCTGTGCTTAATATTATATAATTTTATCAAGGAATTTTTTTAAAAATAAAGTCCAGTGTTGACAGTTGGTAACAGACTGTTTCTTAGCCAAAAACCATTCTCAATACAAAACAGGAATTTTTTAAAGTATTTTTCCCATGATTTATTCAAGAAGTTGAATTAAAAATACATTTTAAATCAATTTTTAAAAAATCGGCCTTTTAAGAGTCAATTCTTCCATGCAAATCCATTTAGACTGTATGCATACTCAGTATTCAAAATAAGCCCTGAAAAATTTAATCTACATTTTAGATATGAAAGCTAAAATAAAGAAGCCATTTT
Source organism: Araneus ventricosus (assembly GCA_013235015.1). Taxonomy (NCBI): domain Eukaryota; kingdom Metazoa; phylum Arthropoda; class Arachnida; order Araneae; family Araneidae; genus Araneus; species Araneus ventricosus. The sequence goes on from BGPR01001537.1 coordinate 212,411, forward strand.
CGTTGAAAATGGAAGCCTTATAAATTCTAAGCAGTCAGCAATCCGAAACAAAAATCACTTTATTTCTCATTATTTCAAACTTTTAGAATTATGTTTTGTCACAGGTCGCATTTTTCCCAGTTAAGTTAAAAAGAATAAACTGATTTTTACTGTTTCTCAAATTAAATGAAAATATTGACACTATTCTCGATAAATAACAAATTGCACAGATGTAGCCATTACATACCTTCATGGTGAACTTCTAAAGTCACATTTTCTTGTCTTGATTCTCATAAAATTTAATTTGAAGGTCTTGATTTGTGCCCCTTCCACCACTGTGCAATTTTACATTCTCTTAAAGAACCCGAAAATTTGAAAAAATAAACAGAAAAAAAAATCTGAAAATTAGTTATTAAAACAAAAGAAATAAAGTATAATTTATATTAATACAAAAATAAATTGTTACCTTCAAAAAATCCGTAAATACGTATAATTAATAAAAAGGATATTTTAATGTGAATTATTCATTGGAAACAGACATGCTAAATTCGATACGGAAAGCTGATTGTCAAATTATGGAAGCTGAGGTCTGTTGCTTTTTGCAATAAGTTTGGCTTCAGAAATTTTTACATTTTAGCTGCAAAATAGCAAGCTTCTAAATTATAAATAAGATTTTTTAAAATAAAATAGTAAATGATAAGGTATTCTAATCATACACTTTTTAAACATTTTTTAAAAATCTGAATTAATGGTCTTATGGTGACATTGTTTCGGCGGGGTAGATATCAGATTCGAGATCCGATTTCATTGAAGATCCATGGTGTAAGATAGACTGTTGAATACTGAATCAGTCGGAGGTGAACTTTCTCTCGTTGGTGTGGTGTGAAAACATTGAGCTATGAAATTCAGTCTCAGTTATACTCAGTCATCTGATCATGATTCAAATCATGAGGTCTATGCTCGTGTTGTTACAAAACGGGAGGTTAATGAACCGGAGCAACAAATGAAATTAGATAAATTCCTAACAAGAATACTACCTGTTGCAATGGTTCTCATGACACGAATTTAGGAAACTAAACATACTTTAGCTAAGAATTAGGAAAAGTGATTTTCACGCCCAAATTTCGACTGCTTTTTAACCTATGCATGCAACACTTAGTTCAAAAGGTCTCGTAAGTTACATTTCCTTCCATCCCCTTTCATCATCGCAGTCCAATCTACCGAAATTAGATTGAGAAGAATGGAAGGGGGAGAGTTTTTGTTCCTCATATCTCCGGACAAACAGAATCTACTTTCGGCTAGTTGATAGGAAATTCTTAATCTTCGCGATGAATGTGGTCAAAAGAATTTCCTCATTTATTTCAAAAGTTTGGAGAATGAAGTGACATTTAAAAATCTTCCTCATCATCCAGTGAATTGATAGTTTATTATTTAATTAAGTGTACTAGGTGTCAAGTCTAATATGTGTAGATATAGTATGAGACTTAAATTAGCAAAATAAATATTCATTCTTCATATATTAATTTCTAGTTTGCGCAAAATAGTAGGCACGTACATAAATCTCTTTAATTCATAACATTAATTAACAAAACAAGCAATAACCTGGGAATTTATTTATAATTTTTTGTAAAAACGATTGGATACTTCTCATCTACATGATTTAATCTACAGCCGAATTAAAGGAAATGAATACGAATCCAGAGTTTAAACCACTTTCTTTAATGCGAATCAATAGAAACCGCGATACGTTCTACAGATTCCTGGAAGAAAACTGATAAAATACTGCTTTCTGTAATAATTCCTGGAAGGGGAAGTAATTTTTTTTCTTTACTTTGATTTGGAATATTTACGGAAGCGTTAAACATGAAGCGTTTGAAATTCATGAGATTTCTCGTTACTTTGCTTGAAGTTAAGGAAAGGAAATTTGTATGGTTCAAAGGCAAAAACAAGCCAAACAGCGTCTTTTGGTCGAAAAATGTCTGTAGGAACTTTCGTACGGAGAAGAAAATTAGATCTATTGCAAAAAAGTATTTTCTAGAAAAATTTACTTTTAAATTACTAAAGCGAGTCAAATAAATAATTGAAATCCTTATACTTTGTCGTAAAAATGAAAAAAAGAAATTATTTTAGTTATAAGCATATTTTAAACCCTATAAATGCAGAAAATTGTGCAAATCTATCATTTATTACTTTAGAAATTCATAGCCGTTTATTTTTATATTTTACTATCTGTTACGCCCGGCCTAGCTCGGGATTAAAATACTTCCATGTCTAATATTTTTGATGTAAAAACTACTTTTTTATAGGAAATTATAATACCTAAAATTCGTTTATCGTGTGAAGCGTTTTTTAATTAAAATGATAATATTAATTGAACACTACGGTATTTAAAAACCGCCTATAGCTAATTTTCTCCAGAAGTTATTAATATTTTTTACGTAAGTATTTCAAAATATTTTCTTAAATCTTGCAGTATAGGAAAGGTTTAAACGGATGTTTTGGAAAAATTAATTAGATAGTAAAATTTTCATTAGTAAAAAGTGTTCAAATGAACCATATCAATAATTGTTCCTATGGACGAGTTTTCTGGTTTGTTTATCTCCCTGCAATACGTATTTCCGATGTAATGATAAGTCAATGTATCTTCAAAACGGGAGTCCAACATACACATACAAGCAGATGAAGTCAAGGTTTTTAATATAAGTAAAAAAGCCAGAAAACTCGTCCATATAAATTATGAATCGTCTGCTTTTGAACTTTTCTTAAGTCTTCTTCCGGAATACTGATAATGCATTCTAGCAACAGTTCTTCGTATGTATTCTTGTTCTTCAATAATAAAAAAAGTGATACAGATAGTAAATTTTATACCCAATTTAATTTTTGAAAAATTATTAAAACGAGGGCAACTAATTGAATGAAAATGAAACGTATGTTACTGAAAAGCTAATTTTTTAAACTTTAATATGGTGTAAAGATAGTTTTTGCGAGATAATATTTTCGAAAAATATCACGGAAAACGTCAAAATCTTGCTTAATTTCTAATTATCTGAAATTTTAATTAACTTTAGTCTTTTAAAAATGACAGTGATCTTTCTTTTCTTATATAAAATATTTAAAAAATATGCAAAAATTTTAGAAAATAAAGGTTAATTAATTCAAAGTCTAACCGTTGCCTAGCAACTATAAATTTGCATTGTTTCAAAATCGTCTGCATATAATCAATCATTTATTAAATTTGAAAAATTAATAAAAATTGAAGAAAAAATTTCACAAATATAAAATTTTAATCTTTAAGATGGTAATATAAATATTTTTTGTGGAACAAATTGCCCTGAAGTTACTGCGTGAAAACGGTTTCGGTTAATTTCTAATTTACTGACTGATTTTGGACTTCTAAAAGTTGACAGTAATCTTCCTCTTGTCTTAAGTAATAAAATTCTTCAATTGCTTTGATTCATATGAGTTTATCTTTTCAGGAATAAAGTTTTGTGTATGGTATCAACAAATTTGTATCAGTGCGATATAAAATAGTTTGAGTTACGTTAATATTTTTTATGTAGCTATGCTATCGGGAGCCAATTGTTGTTTCAAGGATTCTATGTTCTAATATTGGAAACTGTACCTAAGTGTTTGTAATTTTCCTTGAAAGAAATTGAACCAAATATAATTCATTGTGTATCCCACTACTTATAATTCAATTATCTATGTTTTAAAAATGTAGTATTAAAGTATCTTTCAGCAATGCTTTCCTAAAAATATATCTCAATCAACGCTTTGACGCTTTGTGGTGGCTCATCGAATTTTTCCGTGCAGTTTCGGCCCGGACGGAGTACGGTTTGCTTATAGCGAGCCGTACACGATGCGTACATATCTCAATCAACAGTATAGTATTCACTTCTCCACTTCCTCACCTAATTTCACAATATGACGTGTTTTGCGTTTTGTTTAGTACCCTAGAGAAGAAAATCGAGCATGCATTTTGCACATATTCCCTTAATCGATTGGATCCAAAATATGAGATATCTACCATTATGGTGCCAATTACCTTGTTGCTCCTTTTAATAATAACGCTCACATAAACATGAATACACAGAAAAACAGATACACAGTGGCGACGAGTCGGGAAATGAAAATTTATTTTTCTCCCCATTAAAAAAAGCAATAGTGTCCGAGAAAGCTAGCAAATTTTGAAACTAATTTTTTTTTAAAATTTTTTTGTCTACCCCCTTTACTCCAGGGTACATCGGGCACCCGCATCCACACGGGTGGCACGAAGACCGAAAAAGGTGTAGGGCAACATTTTTCGTCTGGTCAGGACAAAATATAGTCTACAGATGGTTGGCAAAACTGAAAGACTACGATACAGTTTTCTAGGCGGAACTTCTGGCCTTGAAACACGCAACAGACCATGCTACCAGCTTCCCTCACCAGCCAATAACCATTCTAGTGGACAATCAGGTGAGTGTCCAGGTGGCAGCTAACCCAAGAAGTAGAAACACAACAGCTAGAGAGATCTGTAAGAGCTTTATCACGAATAAGCACATTCACATTTCTTGAATCAAAGCTCACGTGGGCTACGGCGGAAACGAGGAGGCGGACGGATTAGAAAAGGCAGCTACGGAGTCTGGTAGAGACCCACTATCTGTTAAGGCTCCGATTTCCTTCCTGAAATCAATCTTCAAGAAACAAAGGATGGAGGACTGGCAGTCAGACTGAGAAGATGAAGATACGGGGAGGTCCACATTTAGCATCCTGCCAAGAGTCTCGACTCAACCATGATACTGGAAAAGGGAAAAATCCTGTTCTTTACAGGACACGGCCCATTTCCCTCGTACTTGAAAAGGTTTAACCTTGCCTCGACAGCAAATTGCCCACGTGGAAACACAAATGGCACTCCTTTGCATTATGCAACAGAGTGCATTCTGACTGCATCCTTCCACATGACTAAACCGGCACATCAACTTGATCTAATCTGGCTCCACGACGTCGCTTCTAACAAAGGCTCCCAACTTAAAATCCAACGATTGCTTCACCATCTTAATGATTTTCAAGAGCTTTTTCGAATAAATCCATGATCATCTCTCACTTCAAGCCTCTTCCATTACCTGCAGGGCTACATGGGGGATTTTTTTGAGCCCTCTTCTCCTAAGTGACAGCGCACTTGAACTTTTCTCCGCTTCCACACAGAAAAACTTCCACTTTTAGGAGAAAAGAACAATCAACAGAACAGACACACATGTGCTTTAACACTCGCATTTTAGTTTGTTTTTGTGGACTTCTTTAGTTGATTAGTTTTTCTCTCTTGTTTGTTGATATTGTACACTTCATACTCATATTTCTTTCCTTTTTACAATTTTTTGTTTGTATATGGTTTTATATGATACTCCCCTTTTGTTTCTAGTATATTATCCTACATTTTCAGATTTGTATTTTTGTAATCTTTTTCATCTCTCTGCCTTCGCCTTTATTTGCTATACATTTAAGGAGCGTCTTCCGATATCTCTTCCACTTCATGTCCTCCACACTGTTTAAATAACCAAAAGGTTATAGTCGCAGGGGCACGAAGTGGTGTTCTGATCTGTTCTATACTCCCGGGTACTACCAGATGTCTATAATTTTTTTGCCTCCCTAGTTTTTCCACCCAATCGCTGCCACTGCAGATAGCCAACCCGTTGACGGATTTGGTCCGTAATTTGATATAGATCTGGTGATGAAATCATGCATCCATCTATACAGCTGCGCTTGGAGCTATCGCGTCGTACACAGACCATTAGCACAAGATGCTTAACAATATTCATACGCTATATTTACGCCGTTGCGCGACATTCAGAATATCGTAGCAACGACGTGGAGATATCATGAAATCTCTTGTGCTAATAGGGTACAAAGACAGATAGACAGATTCTTAGTTGACGGATTTTGTCCAAAATTTGAATCAGATCAAGTATTTTAAAGGAAACACCATATTTAAAATTCCATTAGTCTTACTGCTTCCTTTTTTGAATTATTACATTTACATACAGATAGACATAGTTCGAAAACATTATTTTTGTTCAGATGCAAGAAAGTCTGAAGCATAAAGATAATCAAAATCTTGCTATCGAAATATTTGGTTTATTATAAGCATATTTAATATTTATGCCTGACAAAAGCATGACTTCAACTTATTTATTGGTATAACAGTGTATGATATCAGATGAGTGGCAACAATCAGATGTTGACTTTACTTTGAATTTGATTTAAAATAAGAGATGAGTATGAGTTCGAGTACGGTCGAACGATATTACGTTGTACGCAGATACGAAGTGTAATAGTTGTGTTTCAGTGTTCTAATAAATGTTTGTTTAGACTTAGAAGAAGTCTTATGAATGTCAATCAGAAAGCCAACACATTTTATCTGTATATAAGAGAGTAGAAAGTATTGGGAGTTGATTCTCTTTTCCGCAGTGTTATTTGATATCGCACCTAAATGTTGGGTGCGAAAATAGTTTTATTCACTTTATGGTACAAAATAAAATAAAAACGAATAATTACATAATGGTAATAAATAAACTAGAAATAGCGGAATAATATTAAAACACCTTCAACAAAATCGCAAAAACTAAAATTACAGTCAAGGCAATTAATGAATTAGAGCTTGAGAAATTAGACATTTGAACCACTTTTAATTTCGTGCCACCATCTATTGCACATAACAGATCCACTACCGAATTATTCGGCTAAAATTACTGAATCTTTAAGAAATCATTAGTAAAATAAATATAATTTTCAGTAAAATTATATTATTTGAAATTTCCGACAAAGAGTCCAAATAATTGTTAGATGATTAATATAGCAAATTTAATTTTTTTAATAAAAGTTTACTCTGTGAATTCATTTATTAAGATTGTTTTAGAACGGACAGTCTTTTTTTTTACTTAAATTAAGTGGTAATTGAAGTTACAGAGTGTTAATTTACGTCTACTATTTGATGCTTACAAAGCTGATAATAAATACACTTTATTTATATGATTCTTATCTCGGCCGAGAAAATCCACTGAAATTGGATTAAAGCGTCAATTTAAAACCCGAGAACAAAGGGAAATATTTTAACAGGATGAGGAATCTAAATTAAATTGAGAAGATTTACTGGAAACTTTTCTTTTCTTTGTTTTACTTGACAAAAGAACCAGAAGAGATTTAATTTAATTCCCGCGTTTATTTCGATTAAGACTCGTATTTAATTCTCTAAGGCGCTCTTATCTAGACTACTGGAGACTAGAGGACAATTTATACACACAATCTTATGTTAGGTAATTACCTTGGGGTTCTACGCAAGGGCGTCAAAGAGGAAAAAGAAGCTGGTATGCTTCTTCCCAACTTTTACAATACCCTTTTTGTTATTCTTCTCATAACATTAAAACTATAAAATTTATCACAGGCTTATTTTAAATTACGTTTGTTTGTTAAAAATGTTAATTAATTTCAAGAAAAGATGCACAAAATATTTTTAAATATACTATAATAAATAATGTGCGAATGCAGTTTGAAAATAATTAGACGTTCATTGAGTATATTTTAAAAATATTTCTTTGAACACACTTTCAACACTTTGATTTGCGCACTAAAAAAATCTGTATTTGTAAAGTACAATAAAACTTCCCTAAGTGGCCACCCCTGCATAGCGGTCACCCTTCTAACGGCCATTTTTGTTTGGAACGGAATTTTTGGTCCATAGACATTATAACATTATTTCGTCTCTCTGACCCTGGGCTTTTTATTTAGAAAAAGGAAGAAAGAAAAAACAAAAAAAAAATTGTTCACTCAAATACAAAACCGAAAATCAGATCGAAATTAAGCATTCCTTTCTCAAAGTGAAATTCGATTTCTAGTGGGTTTGGCCATGCAAGACTATTTTTTGTGCTTTTCAGGCGCTGATTCGGACTCTGAGAAAAGAAGCTGCTGATGTTGGTTGCAACCATCAACAAATTAAATTTTCAGCTCAACAGACTTTAGGAATTAGAAGATATTATTTCCCATTCCTCAACAACTACCGTTGAAACGATTAGGTATGTTGAAAGCCGATGAAATAACAGACATACAATAGATACTCTTTCATCATTGAAAGTCGTAATGAAATAAGTATAACGTTAAGTAGAATAGTTTGCCTACGAAAACATAAAGTTTAAACACAACTACTCGAATTAACTGATTCATGACTTACTAAACATCACAGTAGATGAGTAGAGAGCATCTTATTACGCTTAACACATCATGCTGCAACGGCATCACAAAATGGAAGAATCTAGAGAGAGTGTCAGAGAGGTACAGTAAAACCAAGTAGAACTTATATATCTGTTGTGACGTAAAATACGTCATAGGCAGCTGACGTAGGAATTCGGAATAATCAACTGTTGCCAACAAGGTATTTATATTTCCAATTAATAAAAACAAAACTGATAAAAAATTACCTCTGAAAAGCTGAAAAATCCAAGCAAACACAAATTTTATCATTGACAAAAAAAGCATTTTGAATTATGTACTTTCTCTATAGATGATTCGTAAACTTCGCACTATCAGAAATAACAAATTAGGGCTTGTTCAAATATTTTTTTTTTGAACTTTCAAACATGAAACTCCTTCTGAGCGGCCAATTTTCCTTGTGGCCGCTGTGGAGAGGTTTCACTACATACAATTATTAATCCAACCTGCACGTAGCGCAATTTTACCCAATCCCAAGACAAACTGCGCAGACGAGTAGTGTTGTTCTGCAATTGCAAATGGTGTAAAAATTCATTCGTTTTGTCATCAATTATAAGGAGTTGCGTAATTATGTTACTAAAATAGATATCAGTTCACAAGAACTCGAGTGATTTCTTCGTCACCTTGACAGCCATGTCTTATATTGAAAGCCTTTTCAGATAATGAAAATTAATAGTATTACGTAATGTATTCTTTGAACGATTCTATAAAGGGAGGGTGCACAAACGCGATGCGCAGAAGGTCTTTCCGCGCATGACGTCGTATTGGGACAGAAACCGAAACTTTCGGCTATTCCACGCTGTTTCAAATTAAAGAAATATGTTTATTTCATCTGCAAGAAACTGTAAAAATACCCGATTAATGGTTCATTATTGTATCCCATCATTTTACATCACAAGGCTGCTTTATAATACTTATAAATTCCGCGTCATGAATTTTTATTTTTGATGAAAATGATTCCTGGTTCTTCTCTTTTTGTTTACTTTACAGCATATCCAAATAATCGATTCGCTTTTTGAGAATACTATTTCCTTTTTTCTGCTGTCCGATAGGAGTTTTCAATGAATCAAAATAAACAATTTGATCTTTTGGGTTTATTTATGTCTAGTCTGGAGCCGAAAGGAGTATGAGGTTTTTTTAAATTTCTTTTTCTCATTCCAAATTAAAAGGGCGGGAAATTTAGTTTTATTATGAATATTTCTGGCTTGATCTACTGCTGAGGAAGTTGCTTGATTGTTAAGGGGACATACGACTGTTAGACTTCGAAAATTTTCGATTTTAGGAAAAAATATATGTTATTCCCTCTGTCTTTTCTGAACAATTTAAAAGAATCCGCGTTAAAAAATTCCCATAATTACGAAAGTTATGAAGGAAAATGTAGAAGCTCTTCAGCGTAAGCTTTGAATATGGCCATATCTTTAAAGCGCTCCATCTCAAAATGTGTTTTTTGGTTATTACGCGCACGATATCTCAAGAACTATTGAATATTTTTACATCAAAATTTTACCGCATATGTATTTTGCTATTTTCTACAAATTGAACCACAATTTTGTTTATATTTCTCTAAAGACGTGTTTTTTTATGGGGGGGAGGAAAGTTGAAATGTTAACTATTTTTTAATATTTTTATTTTAAATTGGTATATAAATTGGAAATTAAATTTAAATGTTAAGAAATTGTGGTTCAGTTTCTTAAACAGACTGTTCGGATTACTTAGATACCAAATATATTGTGTTTAGATAAGTATTTTATCCGTAATCATGCGCGCAAGGTGAATCTCTTTTTTTTTCTCCAAAAATTGTACCCATATTTATTTCTCTCTCAAATAAATACATACCAATACGAAGGTTTGAAAATGTGTGTACTATAAGAGAAAGAACAGATACTTTTCTAAAAAAGAAAGTGAGTTTGTGAATTGCATCGTTTCAGCGATATAATGTAATTTGACAATGTTATTTGTAATTTGACAGTTTTGCACCATTTTTTCGAGGTTTAAGAGTCGTATGTCCCCTTAAAGCGTTTTTGAGTTTTCCTCTCGTTCGTAAACCTAAAGATTAAAAAACGGCTCTTTTCAGAGTCGGATGTTATAGTTTTACGGAAAGACTTTAAAGCTAATGCAATACCTGGTTGTGCTGTTGTCGGATGTTCGATGCATTCGAGAAATTTTAAAGGCAAAAACATTTATTTTCAGTCATTTCCGAAAAATCCTGATATTCGGAAAATTTGTAGTTGTGGATGCGATAAAAAGGATCTCGTTCATGCTCGAAACTTCAGCGAGAACGATTGCCATCGTGATTTAAAATCTGAATGCTTGGTTTCCCTGCAAATAATTATAATAATAGTCCTGAAACCAAACGCTGCTCTCCTACATTATTTTTGTCATCAAATAAAATGAAAATACACTTTTTAATTCAAAACTTAATCAGTTCGAGAGGAACACTCTAAACTAGAGTGGAACATAATCTTCTAAAAAGTGCTTTGGACTGATTTCTAGTATTATTCGAAAATGAACTTTGGAAACTTCTTAAGTGATCGGCATCGAAAAGGAAATATTCTAATCAAAATTATTTTAAATAAATTTTGTTATCATGTATTCTGTTTAAAACATAAAATTAGTAATTGGGCAATCGTTTACCATCAATATAGCAAATATTGATTATTATGTTTTCGAGAGATTATATATTATATTTATAATTTAGTCTGATATATATATTGAGGATGCAATATATATTTTATATATTGAAATATATATATGCAATATATATAAAATTTATTTACGATTTGTGCGACGAAAGCAAATATGTATAAAGATAATATATTATTTTTGTTCCTGTTTATTCAAAATTATAATTTAGTTTTTAGAAATTACTCAGAGATATTTGATTTCGTTTTTAGTTAGATGAAGTAAGTAAAACACTAATATTTAAACGAATGTGTATTTTATAATCGCAAGTAAAATTATCCTTAAGTGTTCGGCTTCTTAAAAAAGAGTCCACTGACTAAACTAGAGACGTTTTTATTTAACTGCATTAAAGTTTTAGTAGATACAGACGCAATTTTCTCCTTTCTTGCATAGAGACCATATGATAAAGATTACTGCGTTTTATTAAAATTTTCGATTAAAGTTTCCAAATTTTGATTCCTTCGTAATGTGTGACTCTTTAACAACGTTTCTACAAAAAAAAATCAAGCTTAGAAAAAAGAGTTTCTGTAGCTAAAAGAGATCCCAAACAATTTATTTATTCCGTTGCGTAACATTGGGAGGAAGAAGCGCGCTCCCAATGCGACGTCATTAATTCATCCGCTCTCTGTGAGCCTAACCTTACTACTCTCAAGTAACCTTAGATTCTATCATCACTGCTTACTTTCAGTACTGTTACTTCTATCACTGCTTACTTTCAGTACTGCTACTTTTCTCACTGCTTACTTTCATTACTGCTACTTTTCTCACTGCTTACTTTCATTACTGCTACTT
>BGPR01001537.1:224114-244847 GCA_013235015.1 Araneus ventricosus
TACTGCTACTTTTCTCACTGCTTACTTTCATTACTGCTACTTTTCTCACTGCTTACTTTCATTACTGCTACTTCTATCACTTACTTTCAGAACTACAGTTTGAAAATCATTTATCAGGTATGATGAAAAATCAAATTCGCCCTTTCTAAGTCCATGGAAAGTATGCTTACCACCAAATTCGTCAATTTTTAAATGTTCATGTTAAGCTATTTAGCCATTTCTAATAAGGACTGCCATTTCTTATAACTTCCGAAACCTCAAAAACAATTTATAAACACGTTCGCCACATAATGTGGATTTTACAATAAAAGTTGGACTTAGAGAAAAGAAGGGTGGACAGCATTAGAAAACCTTTTTTATTCTTTCGCACTCACTCGTTTAAGCCTTTTTTATTTGATTATATTCGCTGTTTATTGATTCACACAGAAATTCTGTTATATAACTACTGTAAGAAAATCTTGATTTATATTTGGAAGTTTTAGTGCTTTACCTCCACTGGAAATCTCTAATTCGTTTCAGTTCAAATATTTTTGACTTATGAACTAGAAGTGTATAAGAAACGCCAGTCTGTACAGCAAAGGAAGCTACTTCCTTAATTTATTAAATACCTATTTACAAAAATAAATTATTGAATCATTTAAAAAAATTCAAAAATCGATGAAATTTTATTTAATAAGTTAAATGAATTTCTTTTCTCGAAATAAATAATATAAATATAAAATAAAAAGTAAAAAAAGAAAAAGTATAAATAAGAAACAGAAGATTTAAGCAATAACGATAACAATACACCTTTTTGATTGCTCAACGCAACAGCATCAAGTGATTGCAATTTTGATTTATAATCTTACCCTTGACAGGAAATTTTGTCCATTTTAGAACTTCAATGACGAGTGGGCTTTGAACGTTTAAATCTTCTGTTTCTTATTTATACTTTTTCTTTTTTTACTTTTTATTTTATATTCATATTATTTGTTTCTGTATTATATTAGAAATAGCTGCATATGTGCCATTCTATATAATACAAAGAGTTTTAATTAATTTTTAATCAATTTTTAATCAATTTTTGAATAATTAATTTAATTAATTTATAGTTAATATCTTTGTTAAATTTTATTAATTATAACTTATTTCTTTTCTTGAATTAGACTGAATCCTAAAGATATTTTAATGTACCCTTACTAGTAATAAAGGGCCCTTTAAATGTTGCGGAAAAGTTATCTGTTATGGTAAACTATAAGAGTTAAATCTCTCCAAACATGAAGGACAGTCGTTTTAGAGACTTCAAAATAATGTTTTTTAAAAAACAAATCACAGTGATTTCTTTCTTCTTCTAGATCTAACCTTGAAGATGCAGAATGAAATTTTTAACACAACTAACTCCCTGAACCATACACTTTTCCGAAGGAATTTTCTTTCATTAGCTGATGTAAGCTACTTAAATGATAGCACTTGCTAAATAAATGAACTTTAGAATAAAAAAATTAAGATTGACTACGGTTCATTTTATGTTACGTGCCAAAAAGAATTTTGACGGACAAATCCTTTAGTAATGAAGTTCCTTGACATAATATGCAAATACGCCAAATCCACTCATAAAATTCCATCTTAATGTAAAAGATATCAACAAACCACATCACGGGGTGCGAAATTATAGTTTGTTTGTGGCACTCTGGCTATATCTGTCTGTTCATAGAATTAAAAATTCAACTGATACAGATAACAGCCACAGTAATGGTAAGGCCTTGGCTTCGTTATCAGAGGTTTCCGGTATTTGAAACGCCCTCCCGCTGGTGTGGTGCAGAAGTTTGGAGAGGGGGCGTCAGCTCAGGTGTCGTCCTCGTCATATGATCGCGGCTCAAAATAACAAGGTCCGTGTCAAAATAACTATATTATTTAATCAAAACCGGACATGAATCTAACAAACTCAACTAATCTACTACTACAACACCTGTACCGCAGGTAACGAAGAAATATTTTACTACAGATGAAATATATTTTTATAATAAATATTAATTAAGCGGTACAACATTTAGTACTTATTACAGTTTAATACAATATATCCTTGTATATAGAAAGGAAAAGTAGAGCCCTTTCTATAAAGAACTACAATGTCAGAAAATTGTCACAGTTACTGGGGGAAAAAAGATGAATACCTTCTAAACTGACAAAGCCTTGTTCTTATGGACTTGTGATCTTGACAATGGGGACACATTCTTAGTAGCTAAGGTACTCTACTCAAACATAACTGTTAAGGCATCTCTTAAGCAGAAAGGTAATTAAAGCAGCTTGGAAGGAAACTGCCGGTCATTTCAGACTTTAATGGTTGGAAATGGAATTTCTGCGCACTGTTTTAGAGGTAATTTCTATGATAATAATAAGCCCAGCGTTCCAGTATTTTCTGTACTTCAAACGGAAATGCTTACCACTAGAAAGACGTGGAGCGGTCATTTTGACAGCAAATAAATTTCAAACGTTCATATTTCATTTTTTTTATTCTTTGATTTTTTTATTTGTTCATTGATTTTTCCTAATTATTCATAAAGAACATGTAAACGAAGAATTATTGTAAACGAAAAATTATTTGTTTTCTCTCGTTATTATCGACACTATAAATGTTTATACCTAGAAAGACGGACTGCGGTCATTTTGATCAATAAACATACATCACACCCTATGTTGTTCTTTCTAATCTATTTTTTGTTTTGTATACTCTGTTGTTTTTATATTCTTTTAATGTCTTGTTTTGAGACGATGATTTGATGAGAAGGAATATAAATGGAAGGGGGGAGGGTGAAAATTGGAATTCTCAGCAATTCTTTTTGCGTTCGAAGCATCTGCTTTATTCAAATGGCATATATTCATTTCTTTATCTGTTCTTCTCCTGTTCGGTCAAAATTGGTAAAATCCATTTTAAAACCACTGGTAAAAAAAATGTTGTCCGAAATAGAAATTTTATAAATATTTCATAATCTATCTGAAACCGATTCTGGTACTGATGAAAAGTCCGATTTATCACAAGATGCATATGTTCCTGTCAATGAAAGTGAAGCAACTTCATCGGACGAATGTTTTACAGAAATTGCACAAAACGTACACACTGTGAAACGTACAAGGGAAGGAATGCCTGAATCATTCAAGCTCAAAAAGGGAGAATTGCGTTCAAGAAATTTCGCAAGCACGATAATATTACTTTGACGGAATACCAAGGAAAGAAAAATAAAACGTTCTATTGCACTTTACATCTTATACTCGAAGTTGAATGCAATGAAAAAAAGACGCCTGAGGCTAATACATTTTATAACTCGACTAAATACGGCGTTGATGTTACTTAATCAGATGGCAAAAAAGTATTCAACTAAATCCGATTCCCGACGATGGCCGGTACAATTTGTTTTCAATATTCTCGACTTATCTGCTATCAATGCTTGGATAATTTTCAAGGAAATTACTGGTATAAAAATCAAGCGTCGTTATTATGTTTGGAATTTAGCTGATGTGCTGCGAAACAATAATGTTTCCTCTAAGACATCTACGCTTTCCGATTTCACTCCAGGTACAGATGATGGACCCACTGTCTCAAGCAGATAGCGCAAACAATGTCAAATCAATAGATGCCGTAATAAAACTATGAACGTTTGTTGTGATTACAAAAAGTCAGTTTACCGATATTCTACAATCAAAGTGATAAAGCTGAGTGTTTGTAGAAACTGCAGGAAGGTAATGTAGGTAAATAAATTTGTAATATTTATATTTTTTAATGTATATAATTTTGAAATTATTATCATATGTGATATATATATATAAGTTTAAAATATTTTGTGTAATTCAAAGAAATTTCCTTTGTATATAATGCCCTTTATTTTGTACTAGCAGTCGGCGCACGGCGTTACCCGTGGAATCAGGACTTCAACAAAATCGGAAAAAAATGCCCACAATGACATGAAAAAGTTTTGAGATCAAAATTAAATCAAAAGATACACATTATTGATTTTCGACAATGATGCGAATGTAATGACGTCACCGGAAGGAATCAGATTGTAGAAATGCATGCTGGGAATGAAAGCATATTACGTCACCTCCTGCGAGAAAGGTCACGAATCAGCCAATGAAATTGCAACAATGCATTCTGAGATCGTCCGGAGAAACTCTCACTGGCAAAAAAATTGTTTGAACTGGTCAGGGAAAAATTAATCTGTAAAACGAATTAAGATATTTTAACAGTTCTTGTTTTAAATCTGACAGAAATGTTTCAGTTATAAGCTGAAAAAAAATGAAAATTATAGAGTTGTTAGAACATCAGATGCGAGAATTTGAAGAAATACTTATAAAAAATTACCATAAACGTGATTATTTTTTAAAAATTTCTCAAAATTAAGTAAATTACGTTTGAAGCTCAAAAAATTTCTTTAGAACGAAAATTGTTTGTTCTATCCAATGGTGCATTGATTGTTTTTCAGCGATCATTAGAAAAAATACTACAGCCGTAAATGTGACAAAAATGACCCAAAACAACACAAAACACTAAATAAAATAAATTTCTAGATTAAATTTTAAAATTCCGGCTTCGAGGTGCATTGAGTCACCATTACGACTACCTGTGTGCCAAATTTCTTGGCTGTAAGTGCGATAGATTCGACTGGACATCGCGCGCGCGCACACACACACACACAAACATTGCCTTTTATTTTGTATTCATTGCATTTTATTAATAATAGATTACTACATATATATTGTATTTTCTTCAATTTAAAAATATTTTAAAACAAAGAAAATTGATGAACGGGAAATTTATGTGAAAAAATGTAAAATTTGATAACAAACTGCATTGAAAAAAACCTGTTTTAGCATACAAATCTTGAAAAAAGTGTTGTTTGTGGTCATCAAAAGAGAGCGGTCAAAATGGCCTCTTCTAGTCTTTCTAGTGTTAAAAGTATTCTAATGCAATGTCTTTAGATATTTTAAAAATATTTGCAAAAAAGTTTCTTTTTTTTATAAAGGATATCTTATTTGGGGTTTTATCAGAAATACGATGATGGATCCAAGAAAAAAAGTTGACAAGATAATAAAAAATTATTTATTAACATTAGACAGAAAATACAAAAGGGAATTAAGAGGCATACTTGCCGATCACTTTTCCACATAATCACCAAATCTATTTAGGCATTTTTCTGAACGCAGGAGAAACTTGTTTAACCCGGCCTGGTAGAAATCACGTCCTGCCATGGAGCCAGTTCTCGGCAGCTGTTTTCTCATCACTATTTGAAGAGAAATTTGTTCCAGATAAGTGTTTTTTCAAGTCACCGAGTTATCGTGAAGCCATCCGACGGAAACGCCCTCGCATGTTGAGTGATGGTGTCATCCTTCTGCGTGACAATACCCATAATGCTCGTAAAACTCAAAAAATGTTGCAAAAGTTCAAGTGAGAAGTCTGGAGCCCCCTCCCCCCCATACAGCCCAGATTTAGCAACCAATCTGGGTTCCAAACACCTATCTGGAAGAAGGTTCTCCTCAAACAGTGATGTGAAAACAGCTGCCGAGAACTGGTTCAATGGGCAGGGACGCGATTTCTACCAAGCCGTCTTAAAGCTGGTCCTTTTCTTAAAGCCGGTCCTGCGTTCAGATAATTGCCTAAATAGATTTGGTGATTATGAGGAAAGACGATCGGCAAGTATGTCTCTTAATATCCTTTTGTATGTTTTGTCTATCGTTAATAAATAATTTTTTATTACACTTGTAAACTTTTTTTTGGATCCATCCTCGTAAACCAACTTAACAGCTTAATTTAAAAACCCGAGAATACTCATGCATCGAACTATAGCATTTTTAGTCTTAAAACTAAAATTTAATTATTAATCAGCTTTATAATTTTAAACAAAAATTACGTTGAATCTATGAAAATCTCAAGTATTATATGCCTTCCGAGATGAATGAAAACGACAGTTCCTTTCCAAAACGGAAGGGAACATCTTATTAGATAGCAAAGAAGATATTAAGTTAAAGGGTTAAATATCGAGGCAAAACGAATAACAAATTTTATATAAAAATGTATTCAATTTTTTAATTATTTTGGAATTGCATATCTTGCAAGAAGGGAAAGAATGGGACGACACAGAACAGTGTAAATCAACCTGCAGTTAGATTTTGTTTGGCATGCGCAGTTATGTTTGTGAAGAAACTGTGAAGTTACTCAAATTTGTTTTATTCACTTATAGAATGATAAACCCAACGAACTTCTCAAAAGCAACGAAAAAATACCACAAGAGAGTTTTGCCATTTCCTTGGTAAATGCAAATAAATCCCTCAAATTTAATAGAAATGAAAAGCAAAAAAAAATATACAAAAAAAACAGAAACTTATTTTAATAAGAATCATATTTCAAAATACTTATGAAAAAAGTTCTTTTCAGTATTAGTTATTAATTCTCTTATTTTTTGAGAGAACATTTCCAAAAGCAGAAAATAGTTTTGCTGAAATTAATTCTATTTGATTATTCTCGAAAAATTTGAAAAAAAATTTGAAGAAGTTTCCTTTTTTATTTGTGAAATTTTATAGAATCTTCAATTACATTTGCTTTTGCACCAAAAATAATGATTCTACTAATGATCAACATTTCTCACTTGGTTCTCTTGTTCTTATCTGTTAAGAGTTTTCTTATTTTAATAAAAAGTAACAAAACATATTTTTCGGAAAGCATAGATTATATAAATTCTTTTTTCAAATAGATTATAATTTAATTGCAGCAAGAAGGAAGTAAAAATTCATTTAAAAAACGAATACATGCATATATCTATTTTTAAATAAACTATATCAAATCGTGATAATTTACTGTTTCTACAATTGCGACTCTTTATTAACCATATTTTGAAAACGAAAAATTAGAGATTTTTTTTATGTTTCATTTCGAACGCATATATATATATACAATTGTCGGTGAGACGATATGATAAGATCTTCCAAGATAAAGTCCACGCCATGACCATTGTTAGGATAGAGCGTGCAAAGGCAACGCGTGTTAACAGGAAGCAGTTACATCGTAAAAGAGAGCGTTGCAACATCACAACGAGCTTAAGTAGTATTTTCGAAAAGGAACATCCAGAAAAATCTCTTGACTCTGGAAGTTAAAGTAGAAATGAGGTTAGTGAATCTGAATGTCATCTGTTCAGAAGGATTCAATTAAATCATGAACAATAACAAACCGGTTATTGATTTCATTCACAACAACAAAGACAGCATTATTTGTATATAGACACCTTCGATTTCAAAGATCTTTTTACAAGCATTCCTTTGGATACTCTTCGAAAGGTGAACCAGTCAGACTCGGAACAATTCATGTGATCTCAACAAAGAACATCAAATACACAATAGAATTCGACAAAATGCGGATAATTTTCAGCCATAACGGTATTAAACAAGCACCGGATTAACATGCTAAGAACACAGGTATTGGATCCTGTCGTATTTTGGGTATACAAAGCACAGGCCCAAGGTAAAGATGGGGCTTGCAGTCGTTAGCTGATAAGAGCACAGTTGGTAAATGAATCTCGTCAGAATAATAAAGGGAGATAAACCAGATGGCACTGACAATCCTTAATAATATAATAATGCGAAAGTGTGTCTGTCTGTCTGTTTGTTATTGTCCCATGTCCACTCAACCGGTAAGGATGCTGTAATGGCATCAAACAATGGGACATGGGGCGGCGTTCTGTCTGTTTGTTACGCTTTAACGGCAAAACTACCAAACCGATTTGGATGAAAATTGGCAGAGTTGTAGCTTGAAACCAAGGAACGGACATAGGGTAGGTGAAATCACGTTAAATTAATTATTTTTGACTACAGATTAAAAATAATTAACAAAGAAAGCCCACTGACTCCGCGATTCGCGATGAATATTATTTTATTTTTCAATCAACTGTCACGTGATCATTCAGGAATGCGAAAACATGTGGAATAAATTATTTTTAAAATCAACTATCACGTGATCTTTTTTCCGCTGTAACTTCGGAACAAATTATTCGATAAAAATTATTTTTATACCATCTTAAAGTTCAAACGTTTACCTTTTCAATGATACCAATTTATTTCCTGTGACATTTTTTCTTCAATTTTTATTGATTTTTTAAAGTTTAATAACTCTAATTACGTGCAGACGATTTGGAAATATCGCAAATTTATAGCTACTCAGTTGCTAGGCAACGGTTAGACTTTGAACTAATTTACCTTTATTTCTGAAAATTTTGCTTATCTTTATAAATATCTATAAAATAAGACAAAAATTACATGTATTTGTCTGTCTGTCTGTCGGTCGGTCACAAGAACTCCTCCTAAATGGTGAACGGTAGCAACATAAAATTTACACACGACATTCTAGAGCATATTTCTGGGTCAATTTTCAACTTTCAGAGTTAATTAGTTCTTAAGATATTTAATTCAATAACGAAAATTAGCTACTTTTAAGCCTAATGCTTAGACGTTTTTTGCCGATAACTTCTGAAATATTCATTAGACAACAATTATTTTTATGCCATTTTAAAGACCAGAAAAAGATCTTTTTAATGCTATTAATTCCATTGCGATGAAATGTTTTCTCTGATTTTTATTAAGGTTTAAAAATATTTTTGTACCGAAATTCCTAACAATATTTTTTATTCTTAAAGAAATAAATTCAAGCCAAATTACTGTTTCGCGCGCGGGCTTTTGCCAGTGTTAAAGTTAATATAAGAAAATATTGCTTTCTTTGACCATAAACAACAAAGGAGACTTTACACTTCCAGTTTCCAGTTGTCGTAGCATTTACAGCTTTTAATACGGTTACACAGTGATCCAATGACGTTAGTGAATTATTCTCTCGATGTTTTGTTTAATTTTCACAGTGAGATATCACAGAATTTCCATCTGGAGATACGGTAATGGGCATTAACAAGGAACGTCATATTCTGTAGAGCTCTTCAACATCTTAGAATTGTCAGGGGCACCTTCCGACATGCCGAGATTGATTGTCGGTGTACCAGTACTACTAATACGTAACCTCGATATACCGAGACTCCGCAATGGCACACGGTTAAAAATTACACACCTAGGTCCAAACGTCCTGAAAGCTACTGTTATGACTGAGATAGGGAGAAGAGAGAGTGCTTTAATTCTACGCCTTCCGATAATACCGAAGGATTTATCATCTCAGTTCAAAAGGTAACAAATCCCTTTAAAAATATCATTTGCCAAGCTCAGGGCCAGACACTGAAAGTGGCAGGCGTATATTTGGAAAAACCATATTTTTCGCATGGGTAACTATATGTGGCGTGTTCACGTGTGTCCAGCCCACACAACCTGTACAGCCGTGCAAATAACGTGGTATACAAAAGTATATTAGTATAGATAAACAATTTACATAACTATATCAGCATACATGTACAGTACACTCCTGTCAGCCGTCCAATTAAGTATTATCAACCGTCAGAACTTTTACTTTCCCCTTTCAAAATGCAACAAAACATTTACATTCGTGAATTAAAAAAAAGAATAATTAAAATTCCTCGCGCACGAAGTCGCGGGTAACAGCTAGTCTCGTAATATTTGCGATAGAAACGCATTTTCACAACCCGTTGTGATGTGACTAGTGCTTTGTTCAGGTACATAGAACAGAGAGAAAGACTTTATAGAGGCAGACAATAGGTTAAGTGCTGATACAATCAAAGACTCGGAAAAGCGAACGTAGATATACTAAGAGATGTAGAGAAGCAAAAGCCGGAGGATTACAAGCGTGAAGAAGTATAAAGTAGAGTTCAGTCAATGCTCTAGTTCTGGTATTCCAACAGAATCTGTGCCATTGTCAAGCTGAAATATTTATCAGTTTAGTAAGGTTATAAAAGCCTTCTTTTCTTGCACATTAGTAATACATTTGCAAGATTATATGTGATTTAGTTAAGATTTAGATTATAGTTAAAAGATTTTTAATCGGCCCTTCACAATAGTTACCTGAAGATATCACAGAGCTGAAAATGAATCCTGAAATTCCTCAGTTGTAAAAAAATTGATTACCAAAAGTCTATGACAGATTCTTTGCTTCTCAGCATAAAATATTTCTATTTAACAGAGCTATATTCACCAAGTTTCTTGGAAAAGGACTCGGGACATCCGATCAATAAACTGTTTCAAAGCAAAACAAGATAGCACCTGCATATGAACCAGATTTTTCAATAATCTAACGGCAACTATACACGAAATACCTTTCGGGAGACGATCTATGAAGACGTGGTTGAAAGGCTTGTAAAAGCGAGGGACGATCTCTGTTCTTGAAGATAAAAGAATCGGTAGAAAGCAGTCGAACTCACGAAGAGTGACTAATGGCCACCGGGCCATTCGGAATGTCAGCGGCAGAAGGTGGATGAAAAATGACAGTAATCTTATATAAAGAAACATAATTTGGGGTTACGGGTAGAAGCTTTGTGAAGGTAAATGGTACTCACGTCAAAACCGATACAAGATGTTGGGTCGAGGGCTCTTCTAGCTCTGCTGGATGGGCTATGAAATATTGATATATCCCGTCTTGCTTTCCATGATGATGTCAAATCACTCTTTCAAAGTATTCTGAATGCATTTTGAAAGCGATATTTGTTTACAGAATATATTGCTCATAAGTTTTGTTTATAATGCTTATAAAAGAGTTAGTTTATCCATTGTTTACTTTGTTTCGTAAGAGGTTTTCCTCAGCGACTATGAAACTCCCTTCTACCAGAACATGTTTTGCTCATCCTTCAGGAATTCCAATTAACATGAACTTAGATGCTAACTTCTCTCAGTTTCATACATATATTATGATGGAAAACTAGTTTAATTCCTATGAAATAAAAAAAATTAGCTTATACTTCCAAAATATGACCTAATCCAATTCGATGCATTGAGGCGGTTTAAACAGATAATATTAAACAGAAAATAAAATCGATACTAATGAGAAATCGGTTGTTTCCTAATCAGATTAATAAAGCAACAGATACGAACCTACAGATTATTTTTAAAAAATTAAAATAATAAGCAGCAGCTGCTTGACAATAAAGAGGCTCTTCAATCCCAGAAAACTGCAGTTTATTAATTTCTAAGCAAAATATACGAATTTTAATACAATTTTTTTTCGTGTAAATTTCGAGGAAAACCTCACAGGCGTAGCTACAGATCATCCGATCAATTGACTTCACCCAAACATAAAAAGACAGCATTTTCTTCATATTGATCAGAATTTCCAATAAGCTATCCGCAAACATGCACTAAATACTTTCCTCAGATCGATCGATGCAGACGTGATTGAAAAGCTTGTATAAGCGAGAGACGATCTCTGTTCTTGAAGATAAAAGAATCAGCAGAAAGCAGTCGAACTCACTAAGAATGATTAATGGCCGTCGGGCCATTCGGAATGTCAGCGGCAGAAGGTGGATGAGAAATGACAGTAATCTTATACCGAGAAACATAATTTGGGGTTATGGGTAGATGCTTTGTGAGGGTAAATGCCACTCACGTCAAGAACGATCCAAATCTGTTGGGTTGAGGACGTCTCTAGTTCTAGAGGATGAGCTATGAAATATTGATATAAATCTGTCTGACTTTTTATGGTGATTTGAAATCGGTCATTCAAAGTGATCTGAATGCATTCTGAAAGCGATATTTACTTTCGGGAGTAATTTCTACTAGCTTTACTGCTTTAAATAAGTCATTTTTTTCATTGAATACATTATTTATGATTAATTGTGGTAAAGGTATAGTGGCTTTTTAATGTTTTGGAGCATGCTTTTTCCTTACGTCAGCAATTGTTTATAACGTTACCCTTATCTTTAATTTTTTGTTGCTGCTATAAATATTGCTATAGGCCTTTGGTTTAATTCCGAGGAAAGCGACAAATCAATGTTTAAAAATAACATCGTGTGTCCAAATATATCATTCAATATGACGTATGTAATGAAAATGTGCGTACTTAATGTTACACTAGCCATTAAAATGGTCCATGTGTGACAATATTACATAGCACTGTTAACAAATGGCATTGAATATGATTCAAATGGTATCTAATGCTTTATTGCAAGACTCATTGAGGTTGCAATTTATAAATTATTTTTCTTTGTAGTTGATGACAGGCTATAATGGTTAACAGGATTGTGTTTCTCTGCAACATTGATAACGTGGATAGAAAATAAGTTTTATATATATATAAAATATCACCAATTTTTCGGACGTGTAGAGGCATTGTATAAATGAGTTCCACAGTTGAAGTAAAACATTTTTTATTCCAGGATCATCGTATCATTGAAAGAGCGATCGTGTTAATTTAACATCTTAGATGGTATTTGAAATTTCCCACTCCATGACCAAATTCAGTAGCAACGCCGCTCGCACGTCGCCGCTAGAGAGAAAAGGCAGAAAAAGAAAGATGGTGTCAATCATGCCTTTAAATACTGCTGAGAAACGGGGAGTTCCCTGAACGCTTTATAGCCGGTATAATCCGGACTTCTTCAAGTTACAGTGATAGCTATTCTCATATTAGAATTTAAGTAGAAATAATAAGTTTACATATTAAAAAGTTAAGCAGCGTTTTTAAAAGTAGGAAAATTTAAAGTCATTATATATATATATATATAGTACTTAAAATTGAGGAAAACCTGGCCCCAGTTGGCAAATGGTAATATCACCAATTAAGTAAATTCGATATTTTACATGGAATTATCCCAAAATTAAGCTCAGGGAAATTTTCCAAATTATATTTTAAGAAGTGAATTTAAAACACATTGCTATTTATTTCATGTACGACATTCATTATACTTGCGTGGGGAATTGTGTAAGAACACTGAGTTCTGAAACTATTGACCCGACGATACAGATTTCGGAGATTCCTGCAATAACGCTTCCTATGCAAGCAACACTGCTGTTAGCTGACACAAATGCTACTTTATTGGTGTTGATTTGTACAACACCGTTTTCAACTTTTCTCAATATTGTCATTGTTTTATTGCTCTCTCGGTTTCGTGAGATATTTAAGCTGGCGTAGCTCAGATGGTTAAATCTCGCTTGAGAACTAGAGGTTTCGTGAGGTGTGATCATGATTGTTTATCTCCTTTGTGGTAAATGTTCATGACTAAAATTGTGCTTTTGTCATTTAAATCAACTTGGTACTTATTTCAACTTTTTGAAATTTGCACATCTAAGACCTTTTACATTAATAAATACATTTATTTAAAATAATAATTTAAATTTTTAAGAAAACTTGTGATTCCCTTACATGTTTAAACATTACAAATCGATAAGAATTCAATGAACTTTCTCCATTCAAAGTTCTCGATATATCTCTTCTAAATCACATAAGGGATATCGATTGCAGAATTGCAAATCCTTAATTCAAACTTTTTGAATGTCAAAGTATAGTAATCCAATTATTTCGATTGATTATTCACGTCAAGAATTTTACCTCGACGCGAAGAACTTGGGATATCGATGTTTCATGAGTCAAATATTCAGCTCTTCAACTCTCAAAAGCTTTACATTACCTGTGAAGCAGTTTTGATAGTAAAGATTAATTAATTATATTCTGCAACCCTTTCATGTCATTGGTTATGGAAAGTTATAATAATCAATATTTAACAGTTTTTGATTATATCTGGATATGAAGAAAATTTGCAAAATTCATTTTTCTTATAGGATGATCTTCATAAATTGATTGAATATTTTATACTACTTATTAGTTTCTATAATGAATTGCTTACAAATGAATTATATATTAATGGAAAGCTAAAATGTTAAAGCAAGATTGACAATTCATCACGGAATACATATAGTTTATATATAAGATTTTTAAAGGAAATGCTTCAGTTTAAAGATATCGTTCCCCAGAAAAGCACATCGCTTATGCATATTTAATATAATTATAATAATACTTTATTAATATACTTTCTTGAAAGACTTATAAGTGATTGAAAATCAAGTATCGGAGAAAGATGCTTCAAATATCAAATGTAAAGTTGTTTGCTTGGTTCCCCTGAAAAGGAAATTGAAAATATCGTCTCAATATTCATATATTTTACAGAAAATACGAAGGAATATTGGTATGTGTCTTGAGAATATAATAGCTTCTGCCTCTGACTCTCATCCAATCGTAAAGAAAGTTTTCCAGACAAAAAATGGCAATAATATATGCTATAATTACCTGTTTAGTGTTTTACTATAAAACGTAAGAAATCCTCACTACCATCGTGTACGCAGATGTTTTTATAGTGGGACATTTGTATCTGCTGTAAAATAGATCATATTCTCTTTATGAACTGATGAGGAGTCAAAAATTTCTCATATTAATACAGTGATACCACTCCAAACTAGATTGCAAATAACGGCAGATTGCAGATCACTATCACTGAAAGTGGAATTCTTTGATCCCATTATTTTGGCGGTCTACAGAAATAATCCTGAACTTTCTGACACTCCTACCCAAGCGCAAGCTATTCCCTGGCTCTGTCGAGAAGTCTGCTGAGAAATTAAGCATCGTGGAATAATAGACGAATCTATTTTGATAAGTTAGACGTCAACCCAGTCGTATTTATTATAATAGTCCAGTCAACGATGGCCAAAAATCGACGAACAGAAAAAAAATGGTGTAGTTTTGAAATTTGGCACAGTTGTTGGGGTAATGTCCTAAACGACATACTAAAAGTCCTCGCCAGTGGGGGATACAGGGCGGTTTAAAGGGAGCGTTTTCAGTTTTTCTTAAATATCTCGAAAACTATGGGTTCTATCGAAAAACACTCAATTACAAAATTAAACTACATAAAATTTCCTACAAAAAATCCTACATTGTTTCTGTAGTATCAATAGTTTAGAAGATACAGGGAGATTTAAAAGTTAATATTTCTAAAATTCCTTATTGTAATGGTAAAATCGATTTGAAGTGTTGAATCAACAACCCTCATAAAAACCTAATGCCTATATAATAATTATACAAGGGAAGTATTGCATTTGTCGGAGCGGGTTGGGGCTGACAAACCCATTTGATGAACAATTATGCTTCCTTCCTCCCCTCACATCCGTTCCCCTTCACAAGGTTTCTTCTACTAGTGGTCGAGTCAACGAATTGTAAATTAAAAAAAAAAGGTATAGTTTAGAAATTCGGAATTCGACACACTTGTTCAGGAGAGTGCCCTAAACGACATACTAAAAGTCCCGCTGGTGGAGGGTGCTCAGGGGGTACAGGGGTGTTGAAAGGGGGGGGTTTCTCAGTTTTTCTTAAATATCTCGCAAACTATAGATCCTAGCGAAAAACACTTCAGTTAAAAATTAAACTAAATTAAATTTCCTACAAAAATAGTCCTACACATTGTTCTTAGAATTAATGGTTTAGAATATTATAGCAGTTTGAAAAAGTACATAATTACAGTAAGTGGTTGAAAATGTTAGTTTTATTTTTTTATGAAAGAAAGTTTATATTTCAAAATGACGTCTATCTATTACAATATATCTATAACAAATTATAACTTTCTATGACAATATATATATATATATATATATATATATATATATATATATATGCATAACTCATTTTTACACTTGCTCGTAATTAAATATCACCATGTTTTTCTAGTATATGATAAAGTTCGAACGCCTCCCCTTCTTCTAGAGTTGCACCTTTGGTACAGGTACCATTAAAGGTGCCAAAACAGAAACACATTGCTAAACGTGTGTTGCTCAGCCGTTCCTTTGGTTGGCGGAATTGAGGACAGATCAGATTTGATCTTGGTTGATGATTTGAGAAATGCTGCATATCTACGGTTATTCAAATTGTGTTCATCAGCAACGGCTTTGTACTAGGAAGATCGCATCGGCTTGTGAGATAGCATTTGGTGTTGATGAAGGATTATAAAAGATGTCAGCAATGTTTTTATCCGGCTTAGTTGATTTTTGAACAATCTAAATATAGTGCTTTGATTTTTCTATAAATATCTGGCGTAATGTCGCAGCCACGGAATGCATGGAGAAGGAGGATGGTTTGGGCAAAAGAAAGTTCTTTCGGCAACTTTCTTGTAAAAAATAATTTAGCTTCAACTTTTCCCTTGCGAGACTTTATAAAATAAATGTTACTTTCTGGTGGTGCCAAAGCAATCAGTATCACAACTAGTCTACGTCTTTCCCTTGGGATGAGAAGTTGATTTCTCTAACCCTCAACTCTCGTTTCAATTTCTTTAGCAGCCTTTTTCTGTGTTAGTAATTGAACATGCCTGGTCTTATTTCTTCAATGGCAAGAAAATGCTTCTGTCGAACTTTGACAGATTGGTTACGAGCTTTTAAGTTAAACTCAGCTTACATATGTAGATTTAGATTATACTGTCTAAATACACCCATTTGGAGCGTTAACAGAACCAAAAGACTGAGTAGAAGGGATCTAGTGGAGGGAACGGACGTGAGTGGAGGAAGGGAGCACGACTGTTCATTAAATAGGTTTGTCGCCCCCTCTTCCTGATACCGCCACTACTCTTGACACATACAACACTACCCTCGCATAATTATTGTATAGGCACGAGGTCTTTCTGAGGGTTGTTGCTTCAGCACTTTTAATCGAGTTTACCATTACAATAAGGAATTTTAAAAATGTTAACTTTTAAATCCCCCTGTATTTTCTAAACTATTGATGCTACTAAAAAAATGTAGGACTTTTTTGTAGGAAATTTTATGTAGTTTAATTTGGTAATTGAGTGTTTTTTGGTAGAATCTATAATTTTCTAGATATTTAAGAAAAACTGAAAACGCCCCTTTAAACCCCCCGAGCACCTCCCACAGGCGGGGACTTTTACTATGTCGTTTAGGACACTACCCCCTAACAACTGTGCCAAATTTCAAAACTACACCATTTTGTTTTTCTATTTTTCCTTCGTTGACTGGACTATAAACCTGTTATTCTTCCTCGACTCTCTGTTTCGCTCCTCTCGCCAAATGCAATCGTCTGTCTGTGGTCGCAGGTCAGCCGCCAACTATTCGGAGCCGGGAAATAACAGACAGTGTGATCACAAAAATACTTGCACAACAGTTTACAATTGTAAACACACCGTTGTCATATTATAAGGAAGGTTGATCATTGTTGTTGCTAACATATCCTGCATTATTTGCAGGGCCGTACCGAGGGGGTGGCGAGATTGGCCCTCGCCAATTGCGCAAGCAGAACTGGGGCGCAAAAATGACCATTTAAAAAACTTAGTTTAATAGTTAGATTGGTATGGTCTGCTTTGCAAATAAAAAAGAATTTGAGGATAAGTCTTCAGTCCCTCACTAAACATAACGGGAGTGATTAATTGTTTTGTCCAGAGGTCAAGTTGCCAGCTTGTCTGGTTGTGACCCCCTTACGGAGAAAGATAGAAAGGGCCTGCGCCTTTTCTTGGAACAAAATAGCAAGTAGCTTTATGTTACAAACTGATGCGGCAATGACCACTTTGAGTTTCTTGCTGCCACAGGAGAAAAGGGTCCCTTTAGCAAGGCGAAAAGTGTTCTTTGACCATGGGTGTGGTTCTAGAAATGGCAAAATGTGCCTAGAAATGGCAAAACAACATGCTTTTTCTTCTTTTTTTGCATCTCATTTTACAGTCGTAAAATAGATCAACAAGGGAACTCGCCTGCCATAAGAATCTTCTTCGAACCTCTTAGATGCTGATAAGAGGAGAGGGACGGCAAAAAATTCACGTAATTTAACTATTAAAAGCTCGCAGGTAAAGGAGAATCGCGTTTTTTTTAGTGTTTCGTGTTTCAGGGTGGGGAGGTCTTATTTTATCTTGTTTACTATATTGTAGAAAGAATAAAGAGGCCTCGTCCTTATTGGACGAGTGGTCCCTTGGTGTTTCTTTAGTGGCAAATAATACGAAGGAAATGCTGCTTTTCTGTTTTTGTTTCATCAGAGAGTGGGCGCATAAAGAAATACTTGGACATTTTCATTCCTTTCTAAGGAGATAAATTAGTTTTAAAGAGGTAAGCTCAAATTATTTCTGTATTTTTAAATCGCTTTTGTTGTATTAAATACTAGTCGCCTTCTACTGTCAGCTGATTCGCCCATTTTATTAATTATATATTATTTATGCCGACCAATTTTAAAAACATCAACTAATATAATTTTTCGCAAGCTAATTTGAACTAAATTTTAAGGCAATATGTTTTGCAGCTAATAAAATTAATGACTTTGATTTTTACATTCAATTGTTAAAAAAGTCTTAGGCAGAATGGCTCTTTAATGTCATTAAATTCAATGAAAATTAATTTTTATTTTGATCATGCATAATTGAGATTTAAATTATATTTATTCAACTTTATTTATCTGACTATAAGTTGAAATTTTTACCTAATTATTACAAATAAAGAGATAGAATGGTTTCCATTGAAGATTATCTGCCCTAAGTGAAAAAAGGAATTTTAGATCATAGCTAAAAAGTAAATTTATCAAAATAATTTAGTAAATCTATTTAAAAAGTAAATTTATTTCAAGTAGCAAAGATTTAATAAAAAAATTTACTAAAAAAACTGGAAAAGCAACGAAAATTGCAGCATTTCATTACAACAAAGGAAGGTTTTATATTTTAATAATAAAAATAAATTTTTATAATACGTTTTTTAACATAAGAGAAACATTGAAGATTTTGCAGTTTTTTCGCCGTATTTTTCAAAAATATCATCTAAAAAATCTTTTTACATCATTTTAAAATTCATTATATATATATTTAATGATACCAATTTAATAACTGTACAATTCTTTTCTTTAATTTAAAGAAATTAAAAAAATGTATGATTTGCAACAATACTTTTCAATTTTAAAATAACAAACTAATTTCCTTATTTAATCACATTATCACTAATTTCCTTATTTTTATATAATCGCATATTTAATCACGATTCCAGCATGGCGAAATCACGGATGAGAAGTTGCCGGATAAATTAGCAAGTACTCGCTCCCTTGGTGGATACAGTAATGGTGGTGTGGTTCTTAGGGCTTATCTCCGATGACGGGTCGAACCCCGGTAAAATGGGGGGACGTCGCATGAGCCGCTCGTAGTGGGAGCTATTATGCGTTGGCCACAGCGCCCGAAGAAGTCGTGGCAGCCGGTCATTCAATGTATACCCGAGTGCCAAGAAAAGGTGGGATGATGGCTTTTTGTGATATTTAATCACATGACCTTTAACCATTGTTAACATTATGGTGAACAAAATTTGCTCTCTTTGATACATTTAACTACTCTAGCTCCAAAGTAGATTTTCATTTACTCACAGTTTTTTCTTATACTCTTTTTGAAATATATTTTTCAACTCAAGCTCATTAAATAAAGTTATTTTTATTTCATTTGATAAGTTTTATACAGTAAAATATTTTCTTTTTCGCCAATAATTATAATACTTTCTCTGTTCAATTATAATGAGATAATTGACATATGCATTTTGTTTTTTCTTTTGCTATCGAATTACAGATTCTTAGTTTCATTTTAATTCGTAATTATTGTAATTCAGATTTCTTTTTTTTGACATCTTGACTAAGAAAAAAATGAAAATGAACTTTTATTATCTTCACAAAATTTATTATTTGGAAAATTCTGGTACAGTCGGACCTCTATTTAACGAAGTCGCTAAATCCCGAAAAAAAGTTCGTTATATGAAAAATTCGTTAAATACAGATTCACCTTTTAAAATACTTTAAACTACACAAGATATATTTTAAACTCATAAACACTAAATATTATTAAAAAAGTAATTAATCACACCTTTATTTTGCAAATTAATATCTATTTGTTTTATATATTTTAATCATCAAAATGAAATCTGCAAGGAAAACAAGAATAAAACAAAACATTGTCCGGGAATACATTGT
Organism: Araneus ventricosus; assembly: GCA_013235015.1. Classification (NCBI taxonomy): domain Eukaryota; kingdom Metazoa; phylum Arthropoda; class Arachnida; order Araneae; family Araneidae; genus Araneus; species Araneus ventricosus. Next base: position 243,970 of record BGPR01001537.1, read on the forward strand.
ATTTTCAATTAAAAAAATAATTTTATATTAAAATAATTGAATTTTAGCATTTCATCATGCGAAGGTTTGTTGATTTCCGAATCATGATCATTTCCATCTTCATCATCTTCGTATTCATCGCCATTCATTGCTGTATTGTTTTTATTTTTCACACTGTCCACTTCAAAACTGCCTCATCCACATCTTCATAGACACATGCTTTTAAACGTTTTGAACAAGAATTCGATGAATCATAATTTTGTATCTTATCACGATTTTTTTATTATGGTTGATAAGCTGTTTGGAGGAATACCAAATTTTAAAGCAATATCCTTTTTTTCACGCCTTTATCCACCTCATGAAGAATTAAAATTTTTTCTTTGATACTCAAGCACTTTCGCTTTGACATTTTCCAGCTTCAAGGTCATTGATCACCATAAAATGTGTAAAAAGAAAGAATAAGTTTGAAATGTTTAGAAATATTTTGAGAAATAGGGAGAAAAAAAAATATTGGATCACAAGAAAAAGTTCGTTAAATAGAGAATGCACTTCGCTATTTGGAGGTTATTTTACGAAGAAATTCGCAAAATGTTCTTGGTCCCAAGAAAAAGTTCGCAAAATAGAGGTTCGTTAAATAGAGGTCCGACTTATCTTTTTTCATAAATGATATTTTTAACATTTTTCTTGAAATTGTTTTTGGAAATTTAGTTTCTACTTCAGGATTATTTATTTTAGTTTTTCAAATCACCATATTATTCTTTATGTAATAAGACGTTTAGATATTTTACAACTTTCCCTTCTATTAAGTTTTTGCTGTTTAGTTTGGCCTTGCGGAGACGTTTAGCTCAATATAATTAACACTAAAATGTTTTATTTCGATAGTAGAGAGAGAAAAAGGT
>BGPR01001538.1:0-13056 GCA_013235015.1 Araneus ventricosus
CATTAAATCCTACTGTCCGGCCTCCCTATTTACATGGTGGCACTCTCCCCGCTCCCTAATCAGCTCGCAATTTACTTATTGACCGCAACCGTGACTGCGAATCTCTCACCAATTAGCGTCGCTTCGGCGGGCCGCCCGAATCCGAGCAACAACAGAAGGTCTGCTAAGGAATGAGCTCGCTATTAGATGGGATTGACTCGGGATCGATGTGGAATAAGGCCACTGGAACAGAACTTGATGCGCTTCTTCGTGATTAGAAATCGCGATGGATTCAACGGGGTTTAGTTGGGTTGGACCAAGTCCCCTTATTAAGCTACACGAGGGCCGTTTCAGGGTGGATTTCATAATTTTGAGCCTATGTTAGATCGGTGGTTTAGTGAGGATAAGTGGCGCCCGGGGTATAAAATGATTATTTCGCTCTCAGTCATCACCAGTTTCTTAGCAAGGAAATTTGGCCTTTCCATTTTCTTACCAAGGTTTTTGTCTTCCCCTCATAATTGATATTAAAAAGTGCGTGAACGCTCTAATAATCCCTAAAATTTGGGCCCGGGTCATCTAAACATAGGGTTACCATACGTCCGGATTTCATCCGCACTGTCCGGATCTCAAGCACACGTCCGGACTAGTGTCCGCAAGTGACTTCACCGCAAGAACAAGCGCAAGTTGTAGCGCCGTTTATCGAATTTAAATCTGCAACACAGGTACAGCGTAAATTTCGGACTATCTACAATCGAAGTCCACCTTCAAGACCCACAATTTATGAATATCATGGAAGATTTATGACGACAGGTAGCTTATTTCCAGAACCAAAATCTGGCCTCCCTAGATGAAGCTTCAAAGACGTTAAGCAAATTCAAGAAACTTTTTGTCGTAGTCCTCGTAAATAGATTCGAATCGAGGAATAAAACATTGCAAAAAAACAACAAAAACATTTGATATTTTCTTTATGACACATAAAAACCCGTAAGTGCCTATCATTGTTTGTTTATATTTAATTATTTTTTTAAAAGTGTAAACATACATTTCGGAACACCCTGTATATTAAAGACTAAAAAGTAGAAAATTATAATGAACAATTATAATTAGAGTAATAAATTGTAGAAATCTTTTAGGAAAAGTATGGATACCAAAATAAAATATTAAAAGCAAGAAGCGCTGGAAAAATCCTACAAAGAAATTAAACCACAATGAATATCGTAAGAAAAATCAATATACATTCATTAAAATTAAAACATAACATTCACTCTTTTACAACTTCACTTTACCATCCATATTTTTGAAAAGGAAAAAAAATCTTTTCAGTACACCAATCAAAGCAATTTTTTTAAAAAAATTATTTAAATCATAAATTGGATTTAAGGTATCCGACTGGCTTAAAATCGTCGTTTTCGATGAAATTATCAAAACAATTTTATGACTTAATTTTGTAGCCTGCTTAATCAGCTTTCTACAACTGTCTCACTTTTTACTCTACGCGAATTACAAATGGAGTTACAGCTACTTTAATACCGAACTGTAAACATAATTTGATGTTGCGTGAAAACTTTAAATGTGTTTTCTGAGAAATGATATTTTTGAGGAAAACTGTCGACCGTAACAATGACCTCTCAAACAGTAATTCAAGTATTGATATGAAATTTTCTGAGATTGTTTTCTGTACTATGCTTGATGTTTTCCTCTAAAAACCAAGGTCAATTTTAAAATCAAATATTTTTAAGCGCTTAAATATAAACGAAAAGCATTTTTTATGAAAAATTACCAGTTTAGTAACTATGTTCAGCTATATCTCAAAACAATTTTGAAGTACAAGAAATATTTTAGAGTATAACACAGATAACCGTCATAAAAATGTACTCCTACAAGGATTTATGTATATTTAGAATATGATTTTGTCTATGGCTGTTAGCGTAAGGCAAATACTTAATTGCTATTTTTCTTAAAATTTCTCAGTTTTTTAAAAAAATATTATTTTGAAAGCTTAATTTTACAATATTTTCATAGTTTTAAAGCATATGCAGTTGAAAAATAACATTAAAATATATATATAAGCTATTTTTCAAAAAAATGTCTCCGAACACAGTCGGATACCTTAATTCAGAAAGGCAACAAAAATCCACTCGCATGCAAATGAGATATTCTCTACATCTGCATTCGTTTGTCACCCAATCAGGGTAATGAACCCACTTTCACTCCCCTGCGTCCACCCCGAAACATTCCAAAACAGTCCAACTCCGCGCTGGCAATCAGAGGAACGAGTGAACTATCGCCAACTGGCAATCAGAGGAACGAGTGAAATATCGCCAACTGGCAGTCAGAGGAACGAGTGAAATATCGCCAACCGGCTATCGGTCGATACAGCGACTATGAAATCGAATTAAACTGTATATACTTTATGAATACTAATGATTTCCGCGCTTTCCCAACACACAAACGAGTCCAGACATCAATGTTTACGTCCAATTTGCAGGGCTGCTTTGGGGAAATGCAATTACAAAACGAATACAGGCATTACACAGCTCATAATTTTATTGTCCCGATAATGAGTGAGGAATGCACTGCTGCCACCAGCAATTGTGGAGACCGATAATGAATTTCGTTGAAATCTCGCTTCCCGTTCCTTTTGTGCGAGAGAATGAATTTGCTGGAAAGCCTATTATGGTTATCATCGTCGGAATAGCAGGATGAAAGTGATTCAGGATATGATGGAAAGGTATCGCTTGATTTTTGCAATCCAATTACAAGCGAAACATTCAAGTTGAGAGACTTCGAAAGACGGCAGCTAAATATTTGGAAGGTTTTAAAATGATTCTGTAGCGGATAATTGCAAAGCCAATAGCCAATAAAATAATATTGTTACAAAATTTTGTAAGCACTTGCATTTAGTATGGTTATGTTAATGCGCCGCCGCTTTGAAACAATATAAGAGGATAATATTAGGACAGACCTTGGCATTTTAACCATTACCACTTTCCTGCGCGGTGGTCGCAAAAGAGTACACCAACTTTAAAATCATTTTCCACTGTGAAACACGGAAAATTGCAGGAAAAGGCAACTGATAGTTCTCCTTTTAGAATGTAGGTGGCAGCACAATGAAATTTCACGTTCATTTTGGAAAAATTATAGATTTAAAATGCATAAATTTCTTGACTCAGAGATAGGAATTGTTTTGAGTTTTTGGCATTTACAAGTTTAGCAAATTCACTCGACCATTTTCCTCCAATATTTATGAAGTTTTAATTTATGTGTAAGATTCAACATTATTTTTTGAGCATATCGAGATGACTGTCCCCAAAGGAGTCATCATATGAGGGTGATGTCCCCAAAAAGGGACAACCCTCGGAATGAGGCAAGTTTATTCATTTATTTATTGTAAATTCTATGTTTAGACAATAAATTAAACCCATTCATTAAGGTTTTTCATCATATTTCAAAAAATTGAATGCCTTACACCGGAAGGGGTTAAAGGCCCGGTGTCGCCTTTAAGCAAAATACCCAATTTTGTCTTCTAAAATCTTGAGAATAAGACTGAAGCTCTAATGCCTGTTGTTGCCAATAGGATAACTATTGAAAATTTTATTAAATCAATTTACAACATATAGATGGCAGCCCGAGTGATGATAAAAAAATAAATTGATGTTTTTCACTCGAGGTTGCATCTTTTTTGCTTTGTTTGTACGCTTCAGAATACCCTATTTTATTCTACAAAGTTGAAGAAAATTCCTTATCAGTATAATTATTTATTAAAATTCATCTGCGTTTGACATTTCAGAAAAAATTCTTTGATAAAATTCTGTAAAGTCCAGAGTTGTTAGTTGGTAACAGACTGTTTTTAGCCATAAACTATTTAAAACAAAATAGGATTTTTTAAAAATTTCCCCATGTTGTATTCAAAAAATGAAAGTCAAAAACACTTTAAAATCAAATTTCAAAAATCGTTCTTCTGAGGGTTAAACCGAGACAAGATGATGAGAATGACATTTGAACCGAACACTCCTCCTCCAAATTTCCGCGACACACCAACAGGAGGAAGTTTGACCTTCGATGAAAGGTATTTGGTGGAGTCAGGTTTCGAACCTGGAGGTCTCTCTGAAAAAGTTTCTCCTGAAGTCTCTTCGTGATTATTTTCTATATATTTCTTGCAAATGTGAGATTTTTAATTAATAGTAAATAGCTCCTCTGTATTTCCATTATTAACTAATAATCACATGGAGTAATACAGAGTGACTCTTAATTAACCTCCAAATTTTAAATGAAATAAATAACTTCTCAGAGTCTCACTAGATGGCGTCACGAATGTATGCATTGGCAGAGGACGTAAAAGGAATTTGTTTTTCATAAGTTCGTCATTATGAAAATGTCTCCCAAAGTGTCATATTCAACCGAAGATCGTGTATTTATTGTTAAAATTGGTATTTATGTGGCGAAAATGCCAACCTATTGCTACGAAAGTGGTATGCAACATTCAGAAACCGATCTAAGCCGTCTAGAGCAATCCTGGTGCATTGCATTGGCCACCTTATTCACCAGATCTGAATCCATGCGATTTCTTTCTTTGGGGACATATGAAAGATAGGGTGTACAAGAAGAAGCCGACAGACCTTATTAGCCTCAAACGGTCCATAACTGATTCATTTGCAAGCATTAAAAGAAAAACTCTTGAACTTGTAACTGGCAACTTTGTGACTAGGTTGCGCTATTTTATTCACCTCTGATGGTTCTCACTTTGAAAGCATTCTGCATTCAAATCTTTTTCAATAAAAAAATGTTTGTAGTGCTATCTGCAGCGACTCAAGAGTTATTTCAGTTAAAAATTGTAAGTTAATTAAAAGTCCCCTATATTTCAGATAAAAATTTTCATCAACGGATAGAGAGGTATTGTGGGTATGTGTAGAGTCCAATTTATCTTGCGTATTGCGATTTCTGAAAAAGACAAAGATAATTTAAAATTTAATCTCATTACTTAGAGACACTGTATCTTTCAAAAAAGAGAGAAAGATAAACTTCAGAGAAAGCGTAAACCAGAGATTAGAACTGATCACTAGAGTGCCACAGATTTGTGATGCCCTTCACACATAAAGAAGATGAGCCATGTCTCATCTTCTTTATGGATTGGATGCATTATAATCCTCTTCAGATGAGATCGCAATCCCATCAGAAACGATTTTCCTTTGATCATTTGATTCCGAACGTAGCGTTATCTGGTCTTTCGATTTCATGCCAAAGAGGTATCGCATTTGACTTAGATGCTCAGATTCTGCCGGAGTATTGAATTTTTGTATTAATGGCAAGCGTTACGAAAGACGAAGGACATGGGCCGAGTCGTTTCACTTTTCTCTATATGAATAAGACAGTATCGCGCCGCTTAGCACTGTTTTCCGATAAGATTTTTCAAATACCCCTTGGGACTCATATGAATAATATACAGGGTGGTCATAAAGTATTGAAGCCATTTCAAATATTAAAGAAAAATCCTATTAATATTACAACTACGGTTTTTTCTGAAATAAAAACGAATTTTAAAAAGTTTTTTCCAGATAGTTAATGCGCCGTTACGGTGGTCTAGGTGGTCGTGAATTATTGGACATCATGCGAAACTATTCAAGTTAGAAGAAAAATGAAAGCACGTATTTGTAGGGAATTGTATGCTCTTTAATTTGTTAATTCACATGCAGTTGAAAACTGAATATTTTGTGAGATATTCAAGAAAAACTGAAAAAGGAAACTAGAAAACGAGCATCGGCTTCTGCCGATTGGTAGCCATTGCGTATGGAATTCTCTCGCTCTAGAAAATTTAGAACGCCATAACGCGCGTTATCTATCTGAAAAAAACTTCTCTCTCTCATTTAAAGGAAAAGAGCAGTAGATGAAACATTATTAAGTTTTTTCCATTAATTTTTGAAATGGGTTCAATATTTCATGACCCTGTATTTGGACTTCTATGGTACACAGCCAGCAAGTACGACCGCATATTCTACCTAATCGGTTGAATGACCGCACTTTCGGCATCTTTTCTGCATAAAATCTCTTTATCATACATGCCGACCGAAAGTATCATACATGTGCGAAGAATGCCGAACCAATTGGACGAATTTGCCAAGGTTTGGGAAAAAACTCAAAACAAAATAAGAATTATATTCACAAAATTCAAAAAGGGGCTTATTACGAAATAAAGGGAGAATAAATTACTGCCAATTGTATTTCAATATTTGTTGAAAATCATGCAAATAACGAATATAAAACATTATGAGAAACAAAAAAATAGATTATCAACATGCAATATTTATCGAACATTATTAACACACAATATTCATCGAATATTATTAATATATAATATACATCAAATATTAATACAATATTCAAATATTATTAAATATACAATGTTCATGAAATATTATTGATGTATAATATTTAAATATAATTAATAAATTGACTATATTAATAAAACCATTTATAACGTTCTATAAATTTATTTTGAGATATAGTTCTCTCGCGATGCGAATAGTAAGGCGCCATCGCATACTCAACGATATATCGTAGTTGACACTTTTCGCACTTTCGCAAGATGTATCGTGGTTCGGCAATAAAAAATTTAAAAACAATTCATTTGGTTTCGTGTTCGTGTAGAGATGCCCACTGATCGAAATCAGCTTCAGGAATGACGATTTACTATAACACGCCCTCTATCAAACTAAAGCGCCATTTCCGCATATACAGATACAAAATCAGATTATTTCGATCACCTCCATCTGTCTTTAAATTTGAGTACAAAATAAATAGAAATACTAATAAAGGAAATTTAATTTGTGGGAGAGTTGAAAATACAAAAATAATAGCAGACAACGATAAGAAATAATAATCCCTCTGATGACTTCATCAGAGGCAATTCATCCATGCAGACTTAAAACTGGAATAGGTTTTCTGTAGAAGAAAAAGACTTTAAGGTCTGATGTTAAATTTTTAATATCCTCTAAGGCCTGAACCCATTCCGGAATGTATTAGAAAGAAAAATTCATCCACAAAGAAGAAATTAAAAACACTCTTAAACAAAGTATGAAAAGAAGGGCTTAAAATCTTACCTCTTACTAAAGCTGTGGAGTGGAAGAAAGAATGGGCACAGTTCGTTGCAAACACGTTACAAAGTAAGTATATGCACGCACCTATCTATTTACTTTGTAACATGTTTGTAACGAACGGCGTCCTTTCTTTTGTTCCACAACTTTTATTTGAGGTAAGATTTTAAGCATTTCTTTTCATACTTTGTTTAAGAGAGTGTTTTTAATTTCTTCTTTGTGGATAAATTTTTCTTTCTAACACAATCCGGAATGGGTTCAGGCCTTAGAGGATATTAAAAAAAATTAAAATCAGACCTTAAAGTCTTTTTCCTCTACAGAAAATCTATTCCATTTTTGAATCTGCATGGATGAATGGCCTCTGATGAAGTCATCCATCGGGTTCTTATCGTTGTCTGGTGTTATTTTCAACTCTTCCACAAATAAAATTTCCTTTATTAGTATTTTTATTTATTTTGTACTTCGCAATTTTTTCCCGGATGATGCTGCACTTGAGCACACCAACTAAATTGCTTATATTGCTTTTTATCTTGTTGGATATTCATCCTTATTCTTTATCTTTTTAGATGCTCAATCCTTTAAATTTGAGTCATTTTTTAGAATCACCCTGTATAAATTAACTTTGACAATGCATTTCCACGCACTTGCAGGAGACAGCAAATTTAAGATGCATATTAGCAAAATATTGCTGATATTTTTTCAGCTTTCGTCTTAATCTAATGCCGTTAAATCAGAGTGAATTTCAATATCCGCCGGTGAATATAAAAGGACTGTTACGGAGAATAATCATGTATTAGCAGCTGAAGCAGCAATTGTAAGGAACTAAACAATGTTTGGCATAGCCTGCAATCGACACACTTGAAGAAAACTGAATATAAAAACGCACAAATGAAAAATTACGCCATTATTTTTAAAATAGAACTTTTTACAAAATAAAAATCGAAATAAAGAAACATTTTAACGAAACCCTTTCAAAACATGCGCACTCTCAAAATATCCACGAAATGTTTTTACCTAAACTACTTTCGCAAAAAAGGATTTCCCTTCCATTATAGATTTGGATTCAGGAACAACTTTAATGCATAAAAATAATCAATCTTTAATAACGCTCGCATAATAATAATCCATCCATACTTCTTGCATATAGAACGGGCAAGAAAAAAATAAGCACATATATTCAATTTTCCGTCTTGCCATATCTGAATGGAAGAAATATACCACCTGCTTCGCATTCAAAACAATCGCTACGCATTTAATTCATTCTAAATAGAGAAAAAAAATCAAAAGAAAACCGAGAGGAACTATGAAAAAAACTCCATCCCCATCTCCAGAGAAATCGTTCGGATACTTCCACGCCAAAATAGTTTTCAGCATCATTTGCATATCTAATTCCAAGTCAAATCTATCTCTCCCTTCTTCCACTCCTCATTCCAGCTAGATTAAACGATTGGGGGGTGATCGGATTTTTATTTCTCTTTTTTTTTTTCGTCTTTTCCCGGAGTAGTTGAAACCAAGAGTTCGGCAGGCGTTTAGTGGAGTGGTTTCGAAAGACATTGAAATCGGGAGAACATATACTCGAACAAGAACTTCGATTGGATTTTTCCACACTTTCTTATGCAGGTTGTTGACCATATTGATTAATAATGTATTTGAATGTCTTCATCAAAGGAAAAAAGAGCAATTTCGAGTATTAGCTGTCCTGGCACAAAAAGTGTCCACAGACAAAAGAATATATATTTTAAAAATTTAAATTTTTCCCAAATGTAAAGAATTACAGTCGGACCTCTATTTAACGACAAAACCGAAGTTTCTTATGTATGTTTGCTATTCCATTTTAAATCTTGTCTAAAATTTAATGTCTATTTTAAATAAATATGATGAGAACTTTAGATAAAATTGGAAGGCTATAATAATAAAAAGCAAAAAATACAAGTTTTCAAAATTCGTATAAACTTCCAAGAAATATTCTATAAAAAAATAAAGAGAAATTTCTTTTCTATCATTATTCAAAAGAAGTTCGAATAATTATATTGAAGTATATTATTTGGAAGAATACAAATTGATACGTCGAACACCATATAGCTTTTATTAATGAAACACGATGGAATCAATGTTTCCCGCGTTTCTTACACAAGTACGAAATACAGTCGGACCTCTATTTAACGAAGTCGCTAAATCCCGAAAAAAAGTTCGTTATATGGAAACTTCGTTAAATAGAGATTCACCTTTTAAAATACTTTCAACTACACAAAACAGATTCTAAATTCTTAAACATTAAATATTATTATTAAAAAAGACAATCACTATTTTATTTTGTAAATTAATATCTATTTGTTTTATATATCTTACCCATCAAAAAGAAATCTGCAAGGAAAACCAGAATAAAACAAAACATTTTCCGAGAATACACAGTATTTTCAATTTTAAAAAATAATTTTATATTAAAATTAATGAATTTGAATGGCATTATCGCATTTATTTCAACAAGTAATTTTAAGCGTACATTAACACAAGCGTACCTAAATTTAATTACTGATAAAGTTCGAGGACACAGGACAGCTCCATTGAGGGTGAAAGGGGGATATTGAAAGTTTTCTAGTGAAGTGACAGTTGGGGGTGGGGTGAAGGTTGCACCTTCTGCATGAAATGAAAAGAATGACTGCGATTTTAGTTCTCTCGATGAGTTAGGAGACTGGTAAACCCAGTTCAAGGTCATTGATCACCATAAAATGTGTTAAAAGAAAGAATAAGTTTGAAATGTTCAGAAATATTTTGAGAAATAGGGAGGAAAAAAATATTGAATCACAAGAAAAAGTTCGTTAAATAGAGAATGCACTTCGCTATTTGGAGGTTATTTTACGAAGAAATTCGCAAAATGTTCTTGGTTCCAAGGAAAAGTTCGCAAAATAGTGGTTCGTTAAATAGACATAGTGGTCCGACTGTATGTCATTTCCATGAGACCGACTAGTCAAAACAGGTTTTGTCAGTGCTAATGCGCACAGCTCATGCGCTTAGATCGTGGCCCCAGGCATTTAAAACTTCCCATCGCGGAAAACTTAAATCGAGGGTGCTCCATCACGATACGGCGATGTTCCACAGATCCCTCTTGGAGTCAAATTATCTGTCAGAAGATACATTCGATTACTTCCACGACCAGCTTATTCTCCTGATCTCGCCCCATGATATTTTCTCTCCTTCCTCGGATGAAGAATTTACTTCAGGAGCAACGACTTTTAAGTTCCGAAGTAGTGCAGCAACGAAGACACTGGAGGATACGGCAAAAAGCGGCTTGTAATGGGGATTTAAATATTTGTATGAACGATGGTAAAAATACAGAGTTGCACAAAGTAGTTACTTCCGATGCACTAAATAAAAATGCTCTTCCGTAATGAAATGCATTCCAGAAATTTTTGAACGTAATAAATATGAAACAGTAAATTAGTGCAAAACTTCCATAAATTCAACCTTTTCCTCTCTAAATCCAAAAACAGTGTGTTTTAACGTAGAGCGAGAAACGTTCAGTGCATCGCAAAATTATTCATGAAGGGAAAAAACACATTTAGATTTACAAAGAACGAATTTCATGAATCGAGTCTCGAAACAACGAGACATTAAGTCCCCGAAGACGTGACCAATCACCAAAAATTAACCCTCCGCCTACGGTTCTCGCTATTTCCACGGGATACGAAATCCGTCTCCTAATACGAGTCACGCGAAAATAGCGTGCATAAGTTTCTTTCCCATATTTTTAATACGGGTCCCACTTTATCTCAGTGTAGGTTAAAAATATTATTTCAAGTTTCGTTTTGCATCTAGAGAGGGGAACATGCCCAAAAGAGACAAAAATGGAAAGAAAACACGTAAAGATACTCGCTTTTGGTGTGAAGAATATCAAGTTTGATTAAAATGCCCCTTATTTTAGAGCCGGAATCTTCAAAATCATGCCGTACATGGAGGGATTATAGCAGTCAAATGACAAGAAAATAAGCGAAATGGTCCTCATTTCTTCAAAGATGTACACCATAACAACAGGCATTCGTTTGATCCAGATTTAATGTACACACAGTGAATATACAGACTAGATTTTCTTCCGGCTATATAATCTAGCTATTGCCCACCAATATCCTTTATTATCATAAAATCATGCCATGTAGGAGGGTATTATGAAGCACAAATGATAAGAAAATGAAGCGAAATGGTCCTCATTTCTTCAAAGACATACCATATAAAATGCATTCGTTTGATCCAGATTTTAATTAATAGTGGATATATGACTAGATTTTTCTTCCGGCTATAATCAGCTATTGCCAACACAACCATCAGCATCACAAGAAGTCAAACTTGTGAGGTAAGCACAGAGGACGAAGATGCAATGAAAATACTTGATCATGTCGCAAAACGTTTGGCACTTTTTAAATTTTGAGAGTAGTCTTAGTCAGGTGGTTGCTAAAAACAATATGTAGAGATTCAAACCACCAATAAGCTTAATCGTGTCAATGAACTGTTTAGGTTTTATTTGTCTGTCTTAATATTATTTTTAAAAATTTATTCTTAATTATAAATACAATATATAACTGCATTCTCCATTTGCTTCTTTCTTGAAAATTCCTCAGCAATACGAGAGCTATGTTGGCGTATGCAATAGCTTCTTACAGAAAATTCTTCAATATTTTTTGATCTATTTGAATAGTTCTTAAGCATTTAAGAAGTGGACTAGAATGATAATACTGTTTGTTTTTTGGTTGTATTTGATCTAATCCTGAGTTTATTTTCATTTCTTCTTTTTTATTTGCTTTATTTTGGCATTCCTGTATGATCTTGATATCTATTGATCTCTCTAGTTTTTTTTCTTTTTTTGCTGCCACCATTGGCTATTTAAATTGTCTTCTATCTTTATCTATTTTTTTCCTACATTTACTTTTAATTCTTATTGTGTATAAATAAAAATATTTTTTGTTCTAGTTTAAAGTCTAAATTACGATTCCCTCTTAAATTTATTCTACCTTTTTCTTGTTGATTGCTTTTAAGCTCTATAGGAAATGCAGCGTTCAGTGTCATACAAAATTCCGTAATTGGCACCGGTCTAGCCGAAACATTCAAAGAATCATTTATTGGAAGTTGTTAACCAAACCACCACTTCGGAAATGACCGACAATTATTCATAATGGCGCATCCTGCCCTGACCGGTCGCCCCCTTCGTAACACAGTGTCTGCGCGCGGTAGCGAACAATTTTTAATGACCGCATTAATGACCTGCCTCAGCTGCTGCCAGAAAACCTCGCGCACCTTCCACAAAACTCGAGTGGAGTGCGGCCTCTCTTTTCGGAAGTGAATTCTTTAAAAATCTCTCCTCGGATTTATTATGTATTTTTGTGTGCCGGCAGATTGCTCCTTTCTTCCAATTATTCGTCACTTCGCCTTGTTGCTATTAGCATACTCTCTGCATTTCGAGGGGAACGTCGACCTGTTAAAAATGGGTGGGAACTTAAGACAATCGGTGAAAATTTTGAGCCATTTCGCTAAAGTAAAGACTTAATTTATTCCTTTGTGGACTATCAGATTTTAAAGTCCTTGAATATCATAAAAATGTTATATGAAAGTTTTCAAATGCAGCAAAACTTCGATTAACAGTCACCGTCCAGACCAGGACTGTTGCGGATAACAGAATAGACCGATTACAGAGATCTCTTGATACATATGTAACGTGATTTCACTGTTGGATTGGGAAGGAAATGAAAATAAAATCCTTTAAAAGTAAACAACCACGTAGCGCTTTCTCTAGAATGTGATTCCATAAACCGCATTTACTTCATTTCAGCATAAGTTGTTGTTGTATTTTACAGTCCAAATACAATGAAACTACGATTAACCGTCAGCATCCGGACCAGGACTGTGACGGATAACCGAATAGACGGATAACAGAAATCTCTTAATACATATGTAACGTTATTTCACTGTTGGATTGGGAAGGAAATGAAAATAAAAT
>BGPR01001538.1:13066-29364 GCA_013235015.1 Araneus ventricosus
ACGGAAATGAAAATAAAATCCTTTAAAAGTGAACAACCACGTAGCGCTTTCTTTAGAATATGATTCCATAAACAGCATTTACATCAGTTCAGCATAAGTTGCCCATTTTACAGTCCAAATACAATAAAAACTACGATTAACCGTCAGCATTCGGACCAGGACTGTGACAGATAGCCGAAATCTCTTATTTTGTAAAAAAAAGTCGAGTTTTTCTAAAAAAAGCTCATTTCAGTATAATGAGAAAGATGTACTTTACTTGCATAAAAAGTTTCAAACACGAATCTATAACAGATTTTGAGAAAAGGTACATTGAAGAAACAGGGTTACGGTTAACGGACTTAGGGTTCCAACTCCACTAAAGGGTAGTTTCAAATGAAGAAAAAAAGCCTGTCAGTTTCAATGCTGACTTTTAAAATAATAAAGACCTTAAAAAACCCCAGGTAAAACATTTTTGAAGCCAGTAATACCCTGTATTTGTGGCAGTAAATCCCTTTCCAGTATAACTTGAATACCGCCCCTCATCCAGAAAATCCTTTCTTCACTTTAAAACACGGCATCCATTTATTTATTCATAGACCCCAACCTAACACAAAAGAGGCAACTTGGAAGGACCGAGCCTTAAAATAATTTTACGAAACGTGAGATGACTCATTTTGGCGCGCAAACAAAGATTAATTCTCGAACAAAGCAGTCACGTCCCTCAACTCCTTCCGACGCTGCACCCCCCGCCTCTCCCCTAAACTACCCCCCCCGGGCGGGGGGTGCGGGGGGGGTTGTGGGTATTTGTTGAATTTCGGGAAGTTTTGAAAACTTCGGCCTGATGAGAGAGTAATTGCATTTGTTGTCTATATTAGCTTATCCTAATTTTGCAAATTGAGATAGATGTGTTTGTTCCATACAGGTTTTTTGCATCGAGAAAATCAATGACTCTCCCAAAATTTTAGCAAAGAAACCTTATGAAAAAAGAGCAGTTTAAAAGGATTAAAAATTTGTGATGGATTCACATTTCTTTTAACGGCTAAAGTGAAAAGATCTTTACTCAGTATGGCACTGCTTACAGCAGACATGAAATAAGAGTTAAATTAAAATATTTTCGCGTCGACTTTTCCGTATGTCTAAATTTAAACGAGAAGGCTAAAATAATATTTGTTAATATGGTGATGTTTTGTTTATTTGTGTTGTATAGTGAAGACGAGCGAGAAGAGAAAAGTACATCTGCCTTTTGATGGATTTTGTTCATAATTTAATACAGATATACAATACGAGTACAAACGCGTCGATTCAATTTTCAACCATCGAGCAAGCTGCGTTTTTGACAACAAACAACATATTTACAAAATAATAATTAACCCCTTATCGTACAATGACGTCTCCGACAAGTGCATCGAATTACAGAATTTTTGCAATTTAAATCCGTATTTAAGGTATCCGACTGAGTTCGGAGACATTTTTTTGAAAAATAACTTATATATATTTTTTAATGTTATTTTTCAACTGCATATGTTTTAAAACTATGAAAATATTGTAAAATTAGGCTTTCAAAATAATATTTAAAAAAACTGTGAAATTTGAAGAAAAATTGCTAAAATATTTGCCTTACACTAACAGCCATAGACTAAATCATATTCTAAACATACATAAATCCTTCTAGGTGTACATTTTTATCACAGTTATCTGTGTTATGCTCTAAAATATTTCTTGCACTTCAAAACAGTTTTGAGATATAGTTGAACATAGTTACTAAACTGGTAATTTTTCATTAAAAAAATGCTTTTCGTTTATATTTAAGCACTTAAAAATAATACTTGATTTTGAAATTGACCTTAGTTTTTAGAGGAAAACGTCAAGCATATTACAGAAAACAATCTCAGAAAATTTCGTATCAATACTTCAAATAACGTTTTGAGAAATCATTGTTATGGTCGACAGTTTTCCTCAAAAATATCATTTCTCAGAGAACGCATTTAAAGTTTTCATGCAACATAAAATAATGCTTACAGTTCGGTAATAAAACAGCTGTAACTCCATTTGTAATTCACATAGAGTAAAAACCGAGACAGTTTTAGAAAGCTGATTAAACAGGCTATAAAATTAACTCGTAAATTTTTTTTTTGATAATTTCATCAAAAACGACGATTTTAAACCAGTCGTATACCTTAAGTCAACTTAACAATTACTTTTAAAATAAAAATCACCTATTCACGCTTAAATATCTCGAGTATCTTTTTCCATCTTAAATAGATTGAAATAATAAAAAAATATCCCTAATGGGTGGTGGCACCTAATTATAGGAGATTAAATAAAATCCTGTGGCAAGAGGTTAAAAATAACTACATGTTGCAAAAAGTAATGAAGCATTTAATTCGTAGTATCTGAAGTCTCTTCGAGATGTATTGTAGGACCACAGATTCACGACCCAGTTCCACAGAAGATCGGTCGTGCAAGCGGGCTTGGTGCACGTTATTTGTCCAGCAAGTGGCATTGTGTGTTATTTCTGAAGTCGTCCTCGCCATTTGACCACAGATAAAAATTTTGATGTCCGTTTTAAAATAGACATCGTGTGGCTTTTAGACCGGGCATTATTCTACCCAAATTTAAATTGGAGGTTTCTAGCCTCCTTTACTTGCATTAGAGAAACGAGGAAGGTAATTATAATTGCGTGCGATCTGTAAATTACACAGTGGTATCTTAGACCCAGAACACACATGCGATTTGTGATGGACAAGTCATTAGCGACAAAAAAACGGAGATGCAATAAGCGGCATGAAATAAACACATTGGTGGTAAGTACACACATATCCTGGATTCTGTTCAGATTTCTCGCCGATTCAAGGGAAAATGCTACGTATCTGTGTGAGACAAGACATTAGCGACACTCTTGCTCTTCGGTGGCGATGTCTGTACTTCTCAACTGCTGTTAATATACTTCAAGCCACTAATCGCTTCTCCGGAAGTTGGCCGCAAATGACTTGCCAGACACATATTTTATGTGTGTACCGGGCCAAAGTACAAGCTGTTGTCTATGGCTTATTGCTGGTATCCCCAAATCTTGTCTCTCTGGTTTCTCAAGCGGCTCTAGAGATCCAAAAAAATTATAGTTTATATAGGTTTCCAATCAATAGTGAGAAAAGTTCTAAAATTTTCCACAGCAGTATCTGTTACTTACTGTGAGTTGTACCTTCAAAATTCAAAACATAGCTTGGTAAATTCGGCTGAAATTCGAGCAAAGATTCCCCGTTTTAATGCTAGGAGATGAAGCAGTGATTAAATTCTGTACTGTTTATGAATAGATTTCGAGCAATGTAATTGTAATAAGGCTACTTCAGAAGGAAAAATAATGCATGCTGCATTACAATGGTAGCATCATTAAAAGCAGACAAGAAACTGAATTGTTAAAAGTTGAAGATGACATTTTCTTTAAACATATCCATCGTTTATAAGACTATGTTAAGCCTTTCGCACCTAATGCAAGCTGTAGCCGGCATCCGCAAAGCAACCAGCGGAGACAAACGCCGACTATAGACGACATGTACGATGAGATTCGCAAACACCAGCGCCGGTTTTAAAAGGTGGCATTCATAATTATAGTAATAATTTTAATTATAATTGTTTATGTAGAAATTATGAACACATTGTTTTAAAGAGAAGCCAATTTTCTTCCAAGATCATACCAAGGCGGTGTTGTTCAGGCGTGAGACGTAAAATCAAGCGAAAAAAGACTGTCCATGCGCAATTTATGTGTGTTGTTCAGGCATGAGACGTAAAATCAAGCGAGAAAGACTGTCCATGCGCCATGTATACACTTTTGACACAGAGTCTGGTTCTGGGGCGGCACTGCACAGAGAAAAGCAATTAAAGTGTAAATAAACCAGGTCATTACAGTTAAAATCTGACAATGTGTGCCGTTGTGACAGTTAATGCTTACGTATGGCTGTATAAAAGTATATTGAGAACTAGAAACTACTTTTCGCATGTGCCATTGCAGATCCTCTCTGCAAGTCAGTCAAAGAAAATACAGATAAAAAATGAAAACAAAATCAGTGAATGAGGCTTTGCCATCCATAAAAAAGATCTCATTATATAAATAGTCGAAATGTGACTAACATTGTTATTGATATTTCTAAAATTAAGTGACATAGGATCAGAGCCAACAAATCCAATTTCCAAATGGGTATTTTCTGTCATGGGAGTACAATAAATTGTTCGTTGGAATTATTTAAAATTAATTGAAAATCTTATTTATGCTCGTTAAAATACATGCGGGCTAGCGTAATGCCAATCGTAATAAGCTAGTAAAATTATTAATATTTGAAAATAATTAAAGTGAAAAGAAAATTTAGGGAAGAATATTCTGAAAAGCTCATGTAGAATTAAAAGATCCAAAAATAAAAGTATCATATCTCTGTTTTCCGTCTTATTTAGTAGTACGTAACAATGATTTATTGGATATGGATGTATTATTGCATTTCTTCAGAAGAAAAATTCAACATCCAGGTCCAATGCATGATCCAGTTAGATTTGTAATTTGCATTTGGGATTATAAGTCTTACCTTTGGTTACTTCAAAGAGTTTATGAGAGAAAGAAAACAGATAAAAATAACAATGAACTAGAATTATGTTTAACATAAAAATTACATTAAAGTTTAAGCACTTAAAATAATTTCGTTTTGAGAAGAACTTTCGTGAGAAAGAAACTAAACTGGTAGTTTGTTTTTCATCTAAGCAACATTCTTAAGTACATACATATGAATTATGATAACGAAAATTAAGCTGGATCTTTTCCAAAATTAATAATAAAAAACAATATTTAGAGAATTTATGTTTGTAAGCAAAGCTTAAAAGCTTTCTTAATATGCTTGGTCCTCATGAAAGATAAAGAAACCATATACCGCGGCTACTAATTAATAATAACTTGTATATAGAAGCGACTTTTTAATGTTTATAAAACAGGTATATGAAAAGAAAAAGCATCATAAAAGACTTTTAAAAATAAAACAGTCATTCGTTCTTAATGTAAGAGGGGGGGGAGAGGAAGAAAAGTTTATTACAAATTTGGTAGAACATTTATGTACTATTATAGACCGAACTGTTTCATTATCAAAATTTAATGTATTAATGCTTACCTTATTATCACACTAATCCAATCTATCAATACCATTTTAACATCGAATATATAGATGGACTAACAAGTTGAAAACCATTACGGAAAAAACCCCTAGATGCAACTTTCAGGAATTCAGTTACAACCCCACTTTCAGAGCTTTTGCTGTGATAATGTATTTGAAGAATAAACTAGTAAATAATCCTTTTATCAAAATATTAATAATAGGTAAAGAATAAATTTGCAGCATTGTTATAAAATCATCCACTCTCTGTCGTTTATCACAGACCCTTGCTACATGCGATAAACTTGTGATTTATCTATTCTGTAACCATTATACTACTCTATGTAAATACTGTATTAAAGTGATTGATAATTAAATTACGTATTAATACGAAATATTTGTTTTAAGATTTTATCCCGACGTTCTCAAGAAAAATCTACGACGCGGACCCGAACTGCGCCTTATGTTTTATTTAGAGAAGCTTTTGTTGGCGCCATCTGCTGACGGTATATAGAACTACATTTCGCGTAAGCTCAGTAAAACATTATTTACTACAAATGTTCATATTTCCCGTAATATTAAAATTTGTGAATTTAAATTTTAATACAATGTTTCTTTTACGTATTGTTAAGTATTCTGTAAGTTTCGTACAATTCGAAAGAAAACTCTGAATGTTATAATAAAAAAACATGCGGAGTTTGAAATTTTCAATTTAATACCGATTTTTACTTATATTTTGATAAATACTCTTATTGTCTCACTTTGGGTCCAAGTTATACTCCTCAAGTTCTTTAAAATCACACCAGAATCAATCTTCTAGCTAAACGCGTTTCCACGCTACACATATTTATAACCTCACATAAAGCTAATTCATAACAATCACGCGCATGCGCCTACACTGGTACGATGACGTCAATGGCAAAGCACATACTATGCGACGAACTCTTACAGATATGATTTATCCGTTGTGGGGTAAACCATTCTTTTCGCATTATTAGTCTTGTAGTTATTAGCGATACAAATCTGTCGGTATTTTGTCACACAAGAAAGTTCGAGCTACTATCACTGTAACGAGCGGAAAGACGTTTTCACGTCAAAAATCTTGATAAAATCCTATAATATTAAACATAGATGAATTGTAATAAACAATAATTCGGATAAGAAATTTCCTTCAATATTGTAGAATGAAATATGGTATTCTCAAGTGTACAAACAAAGCAAATAAGATGCAGCCACAAGTGAAAAAAAATCAATTTATTAATTTTTTTATCAGTACTCAGGCTGCCATGTATATGTTGTAAATTGATTTATTAACATTTTTAGTATGTATCCTATTGGCAACAACAGGCATAATACTTCAGTTTTATTCTCAAGATATTAGAAGACAAAATTCAGTATGTTGCTTAAAGGCAACACTGATAATGTTTGACATATCATCACATTAAATCGAAAAATGCAGTTTAAAAGAATTTTTAACAGGTTTCTGTCCCTTTAAATATCAACTTCCGGTTATTTAAACGCCAACTTCCGGTTTTCGGTTTGTTATAAAACAATTAATAGTTCGGGTTCTAATTAACGTATAGACAAAAGTAAATATGTTTTAGGAAGGTAACTGAATGAACTATCCAAAACATTAAAAATAAAAAAAGGGAAATTTGGTCGAAAATCGACTTTTCCACGTGTTCGGATACCTTAAGGTTTAAATGATTGATGCTTAATAAAATCCCCCAATTAAGATAATGCCTTTTTCAAAACACGAAGGGCCAATTTTATCTCGATATTACTTGTTTCAACATTCTGACCATTGTTGAAAATATATCGATCCAGTAGTTCATTCCAGAAATTATTAACAACAGTTTCAGGCAATTTTCCTTGTTTCTGGATTGTCTTAGAACTGCTCCCCACGGAACAAGGAGAAAAAACTTTAATAAAATTGTGGCAGCATTTAAATTATATTTCACAGCATGCCTCAGAATTAGTTGGGGTACCTGACTGACAAAATATGCGGTGGAAAATGTAGACTGATAGTCACTTCCAAAATTCATAATCTATACTTATAAAAGGCAAGGCGTGTGTCCGATGTCCAGACGAATCTATCGTATCTACAGCCATGAAATTTGGCACACAGGTATTCCTGATGGTGAGTCAATGCACATCGAAACCAGAATTTCAAAAAATTTCTATATTAAAATTTAATGTTTTCTGTAGTTTTTGGCACGTTTAAGGCTGTAGTATCTTTTCTAATGATCGCTGAAAAACAATCAATGCACCATCGGATAGAACAAACAATTTTCCTTATAATGATGTTTGTTTTGAATTTCCGCCATTATTTACTGAACTTCGAGAAATTTTTAAATAATAGTCAGTTTTCTTTCATATTTTTAACTTTCAGTTCTTATTTCCGTGCATCCGACGTTCCAATAACGCTATCATTTTCAACTTTTTAAAGATATAAACCGGAGTATTTATCCCTGTTTTAAAATCAGAATGGCTAAAATATCTTTTTCCTCAGATTTTCTGAGAATTTTTTTATTGATGAGTTCAAAACTTTTTCTCTCGCATATCCGAATCGACGAAGCTTTCGACCGACCGTCCCAAGGTTACTCTCAGTTCCCAGAATGCATTTCTACTATCCGATTGGCTGGCGGTATCAAACGAAAGTCACGTCATACTCTCGATCATTTTATTGCGTCAGCTAATCTTAATTACTTCATTTTACTGATCCAAGAATCGCTTGATTTATTTGTTTTATACCTTTTGATAGTCGCGCATATATGCTGAGATCTTTAGTTAAAAGAACAAGTTATTCATCGCTCTCAAGTTCCTGCGTGTACTTTCAATAAAAATCGAGGACGAAAGCAATAATATAATATATATAACACATGCTTTGATTAATTGAAATATTTACCTATAAATATGTTTTCAATCCGTTTTCACAGCTTTGGGATTTTTTCATTTTGTTGAAGTCATTATGCCACGGGCAACGGCATGCGCGTTCTGTTCGTAAGATATAATTTGAAGATTATGATAAAAAATTAATTAATCAAAAGGTGCTTTATACACTAATTTTAATTTCAGAATATTGTTACCGTGCTGCACTGTATTCTAATGACTAAAGAATTTTAACTGCAACATGAAACACTGAAATTTATTTAAGAACCCATGGCAACAGTTTAAATTATTTTGATTTGTATTTTGCATTAGCATAAGTATCTTTTCGTTAAACATTATTTTCGATACCTACCATCAAAATATTATTACAAAGTCGTCTTGTGTGTGCACGTGAATGCAGTCTAATTAGCAGGATTTAAAAAAAATAAAGATTTTATTTTACAAATATTCCAGGAAGAGAAACGTAGCACAAGTATTAAAACAGCACTTGTAAAAAAAATTTCAATAGAGATCACTAATAAAGCTCAGACAACACTTTCAATCGCGCTCAAAGGTTTCTTATTGTTTAGCAACGGATTCGGAAACCCTCCGCGATTTTGCCCATGCGCCGGATGGAGTTATTTTCATCAAAATAGGGGGAAAGTGAAGAATGGAAGTGTGATGTTTGCATTTTACTGAGCGTGATCTAACAGAAAACTCCGGAAATGCGCTCTATGAATCACTATTTGATACCCTTTTCCGGTGTAAAATCGCCCAAAAGTGGTAATCTCGGAATACGTTGCTGAACAGTAGCTAACCAACTTTCTTGCTGATCAAACTCCATATGACTTGTCTTGGTTCGAGAGCTCGCTTTTATGCCTTTTCATCAGGAAGTGATGTCATTACATAGGAAATTATGTAGTCTCTAGAAGGTTCATAAAATTACGACAGTTCAGGATTTTTCTAGAAGATTCCTTTTGTCGCCAAAGTCGTCGCCAAATCTAGTATGTCAGGGAAACAACTTTACAGCTTAGTAACAATATAAATTTATTTCCGAGTTTGATGTTAAAACATCTATACTAATCAAATTTATACACAGAGTGATATAGAAATTGCATGAAAACCACGCAGAAAAAGTATTTTGCTCGCTTGAAAATTTAATTGATTACCGGTTCACAATACTTAAAATATACATTACATTAGCGTCATAAAATATCTGGTAATCTGTTAATCGGCATAATCTGTAAAACGACGCTGGTGTCTATATTAACAGATAATTGATTTATGACAGAGTTTTCTGGGAATATGATGGGGTCTTGGGGAGGTCCCGCATTGTTTGATTGAGTGCACTCAAAAATATTGCATCCAATTTTCTATCATAACAGTGTTTTACTGTCTTTTCTGACCGTTTCTAAAATCGTTACAAAAACTCGAAATGCGAGGAAATTCTCCCTAAAAATCCTTTAAACACGGAATTTCAACAGTAATTTTAAGTAAATTCTAGTTGTGAGGTTTAAGATTTCCGCAATGATGAGTAACTACCTAAGCGGTATTTATGATTTTCTTGTTATCAAAATATCACATATTGGTAACCTGACACTTTATAATACTATATGAAATCATGTAAAAAACTGAAAAATCCCTACTTTTCTCCATTGAAATTTTATTTCACATCTTTCGCCAAAAAATAGTCTTGCGTTCACTCATAATTTACGAAACCCGAACTTGTAGCGAACAGAAACGAGAATATGCTCTTGCATAAAATCAAATACCATTTCAGAATTCGGAAACCAAAAATCTAAAGCAAAAAATTATCATTAAACTTTGTTATCTCCAAGAAGAGTGGGCCTTTCATATTCCTTTCTCCAATCAACGGCATTTTTTTTGCGATTTCATCGAAAAGACCAAATGCACATCGGTTTTGTCCCATCCCTGTTTTTTGGCAGAAAAGAATGGAAATTAAAGCCATTCTTCACCAAGCAACAGCAACAGAGCGTCCATTTCGATGTTCCCTGGCTTAAATAACTCCGGTAGTAGCTGCAAAGAAAAGCTCAAAGCAAAGCCTCGCAAATTCTGGCCATCCCAGCCTTTATTAAACCCACAACCCAAACTTGTAGCGAAGGAAAACGGGAAAATACTCTTACATAAAATCAAATGTCATTTCAGAATTCGGAAACCAAAAATCTAAAGCAAAAGATTCTCATTCAACTTTCTGTTATCTCCAAGAAGAGTAGGTGTTTCATATTCCTTTCTCCAATCAACGGCATTTTTTTCGCGATTTCATCGAAAAGATCAAATGCACATCGGTTTTGTCCAATCCCTGTTCCTCGGCAGAGAAAAATGAAAATTAAAATTCTAAATTTTCTCCACTGTAATTTTATTCACATCTCTTTCAACGAAAAAAAAAGCTGGTTCATATTCCTATGTTGCGGAACCCGGACTTGCAGAAAAAAAGACAAACACTGTTCCATATAAAGCATCAAAATACTACATCAGAATTCGGAAACCAAAAATCGAAAGCAAATGTTGCTGAACGAGAAGGTTTTATCTCCAAAAAAAATTGGGTTTCTCATATTCTATTCTCCAATCAATGGCACTTTTTTCGCGATTTCATCGAAAAGACCAAATGCACATCGGTTTTGTCCAATCCCTGTTTCTCGACAGAGAAGAATGGAAATTAAAGCCAGTCTTCACCAAGCACCAGCAGCAGAGCGTCCATTTCGATGTTCCTTGGCTTAAATAACTCCGGCAGTAGCTGCAAACAAAAGCTCAAAGCAAAGGCTCGCAAATTCTGGCCATCCCACCCTTTATTAACGGTCTCATTACTTGGTATCGCGGATATATTTTCCATTGGAATTTTATTTCACATCTCTTTCACCAAAAAAAGTCTTACTTTCACTCATAATTTACGAAACCCGAACATGTAGCGAAGAAAAACGAGAATATGCTCTTGCATAAAATCAAAATACCATTTCAGAATTCGGAAACCAAAAATCTGAAGTAAAAGATTCACATTCAACTTTCTGTTATCTCCAAGAAGAGTGGGTCTTTCATATTCCTTTCTCCAATCAACGGCATTATTTTCGCGATTTCATCGGAAAGAGCAAATGCACATCGGTTTTGTCGAATCCTTGTTTCCCGCAGAGAAGAATGGAAATTAAAATTCTCTCAGCTGTAATTTTATTCACATCTCTTTCAACGAAAAAAAGACGCTCACATTCCTATGTTATGGAACTCGGACTTGCAGAAAAAAAGACAAACACTGTTCCATATAAAGCATCAAAATACTACATCAGAATTCGGAAACCAAAAATCGAAAGTAAATGTTGCTGAATGAGAAGTTTTCATCTCCAAAAAAGATTGAGTTCCTCATATTCTATTCTCCAATCAACGGCATTTCATTTTTTTCGCGATTTCATCGAAAAGACCAAATGCACATCGGTTTTGTCCAATCCCAGTTCCTCGGCAGAGAAGAATGGAAATTAAAGCCATTCTTTACCAAGCAACAGCAGCAGAGCGTCCATTTCGATGTTCCCTGGCTTAAATAACTCCGGCAGTAGCTGCAAAGAAAAGCTCAAAGCAAAGCCTCGCAAATTCTGGCCATCCCACCCTTTATTAACGGTCTCATTACCTGGTATCGCTGATATATTCTCCATTGGAATTTTATTTCACATCTCTTTCACCAAAAAGTCTTGCTTTCACTCCTAATTTACGAGACCCGAACTTGCAGCGAACAGAAACGAGAATATGTTCTTGCATAAAATCAAAATACCATTTCAGAATTCGGAAAGCAGAAATCTAAAGCAAAAGATTCCCATTCAACTTTCTGTTATCTCCAAGAAGAGTGGGTCTTTCATATTCCTTTCTCCAATCAACGGCATTTTTTTCGCGATTTCATCGAAGAAAAGACCAAATGCACATCGGTTTTGTCCAATCCCCGTTTCTCGGCAGAGAAGAATGGAAATTAAAGCCATTCTTCACCAAGCAACAGCAGCAGAGCGTCCATTTCGATGTTCCCTGGCTTAAATAACTCCGGCAGTAGCTGCAAAGAAAAGCTCAAAGCAAAGCCTCGCAAATTCTGGCCATCCCAGCCTTTATTAACGGTCTCATTACTCGGTATTTGTGCTTCATACATTATGCAGAGTAACGACGACGGGGATCGGGAGGAAAGCGACGCAAGTCCTAAAGCTTCGCGTCGTCTTAAATATTTACTACAAACAACAATGGATGGGGAATATAACCTGCTTTTGTTCCGCGAATATTCGTTCGCGGCCTTTCAAGCAATATTCTCACGTAACGTGGCTTATCAGGTTGAAAGAAACCTGCGGTTTATTTCCATTGAGTATAAAACGTGATGCACTGAACAAAAAGATAACTATAACAAGTGAAGAAAGAAATTAGATGCATCGTTTTAGCATCTGACTGTTACTAATATAATAGCCCAGATCTGTCTGTCGGTAACGCTCTGACGTCACCGACAATAAAACTCGTGCCATGGCACTGCGAGGCGTTAAACAGCATTATTTCATTGTTAGAGAACCTAAATTTCAGTATTTTTAAATTTAAAAAAGAATAATTGTCGTTCTAATTTCAAATTTAATAGCTCGAAAATAGCGAAATAAAATTTTCTATAGAGTGGTATAAAATTTTTCTCGCTATGATCAATAGTTCCCGAGAAATTTTAAATTATATTAATCAGATATTTCAAATTAATTTCCGTTTTTAATAGAAAGTAGTAAATCACATCAGTGGTATATCATGCGCGTGATATAGTTTGCACGATGAATATGATTATTTATTGCAATCGTGATGATATAATTTGATAATATTTTTTGGCAACGTTAAAATTTACACAATGACATCTGAAGTACAAGGAAAATTGTTAAATAACGAAAAATACTTCACACGCAATATTGTTTACCAAGAGGTTTTTTGAATAAAGAAATATGCAAATAATATGTAAATAAACAAAATATTTCCTGTCATAAAAGATATGTTTATTTTATTTGTTTTCAATCAATGTTAAACATTTCTCTCGCATATATATATCTATTTAAACACGTCAAATTTGACGGAAAATCTCTCGAATGAAGAGGCAATTTGCACCCGTCATACTGTAACGGTTGATTTTCTAGTTGTCTAATAATTGAAGAATGGAAGTGGTAGATGATGCAAATGTTAAAAAAAATCAAACAGGGTGCTTCATGTTAAAGTGCAAAATGAGCAATGCTTTATAATGGATAAATGGGAAAAGTGTCTGGTTGTCCTCTATGTAGTTCAAAAAAGTGTGTAAAGAAATGGCTAGTGTGACGTCTCCACTGGCTGATTGAATAGTTTGCTATTTTCGCTTTTGGCGCTTACACCATGTACCACTTTTATTCCCCAATTTGCTATTTCGCCATTGATTATGATCATAATTCGACATGCAAGCAAAATAAAGCAATTGAATCAAGTCAAATTCGCATGATACGCCAAGTGTGCGGCACAAATTTAATTTGGATTCACTGTGAATTCTGCCAAAGGTAGAAGGATGCGATGTCTCAGCACAACGAAAGGCAACATGAAACTACAAGCAGGATACCGGAGCAGTTATGTGTGTAACAAGACTGATGTCACATAAATTGACTACATTTTGTGAGTTCAGCGCCACAATCATCAGAACAATTTATAACTTATGGTTTCCAACACTTTTTTGGTGCAAGGAGGTTTAGTACAGCGACTGAACTTGCCAATAGATGACGAACAGAAAAATATTAATGGATCTAGTCGAATTACATTTTTATAGTCTTAAACAAAATACATAAATTGACGATATACGAGGGTAAGTCACAAAAGACAAGAAAAAAAATAATTTACCACGATAATCACTAGGAAACAATTTTATTTTTCAACATAATCTCCACCAATGTTGATGCACTTATTTATCCCATCGTTTTATCAGCGCCCCAATTCCAGATCATACAATTCTTTGTGTTGCTGTCTCATCCCCAGAAGGCCTTCGTGTTGAGCGTTGTCATCATCTGCAAAGTGCTTGCCTCCAAGTTGTAAATTTTAGTGGACGTAACAGATGAAAATCGCTTGGGGCTAAGTCTGGTCGGGCAGTGCTACAGCATCCACCTTACATCCCAGACTTAGTCCCAAGCGATTTTCATGTGCTGTGGATGAGACAGCAACCCAAAGAATTTTATGCAGCTGGAATTGGGGCGCTGATAAAACGATGGGATAAGTGCATCAACATTGGTGGAGATTATGTTGAAAAATAAAATTGTTTCCTAGTGATTATCAATGGTAAATTATTTTTTTTCTCATCTTTTGTGACTTAGTTAATGACTTACCCTCGTGGTATAAAAAAGATGTTCCAGGTTTTCCGCTTCATTCGAGAGGAAAGGTATGGATGAAGCACAAGAAAAAAGTACATATCTTTTTGGTGTTCAATTAAAAGAAAATTTTAAAAAATAGCGCAGCCATTTCCCCAGTTGACACTAAAACGAGTGGATGTATATGCATCACACAAGAAAAAAATAAACTTATGTAATTGATATAAATAAAAATTTCTTTCACTTTTGCAAATAACCTTTGAAATTTCCTACTGCAAAGAATATCCAAATGGTATAATACACCGTCCTTGTAACAGAACAAAAATTCCCAATAATTAATAAAAAAGTTTTCAAAACTACAGAACTTCTAAATACTAATAATGAAGCGTTAAGTTTGAGTTTCATTCATGTGTCACTGAAGAAATCAAATAGACCCAATATCTTCCAGGAATAACTGTTTTCCTGAAAACTCCCTCTACATGACTTTTTACAACATTTTTACAACTTTACTTAGAACGGAATAAAGACGAGGCTTTCAAGTTATTCAAAAGTAACAAACTCAAAAAAATAACACCAGAAAACGCCCCCACTATCTCAAAGATTTCCCAGGATCCGGCAAAGGTTTGTTGTATGATAGAAAATAATCTCTATATATCACTGACACTGCTGTAAACCGAAATTCCTTTCACTTATTCACTATTTTTAACTTCCTTCACTTTCACTATTTTTCCCCATAAAACAACTAATTCATTTACGCAACCCATATATACTGAAATTCCTTTTAACTTTTAAAATAATCTTTGAAATTTCATACTGCAAAGTCACATGCAAATCTTACAAATATTAGCAAACCATTCTAAAGTAGAGCAACAAATTTCAAATAAATAAAAATTGTACAACTTTTACAAATTAATACTGAAGCGTCAAGTTGAATAGGATTCATCTATCGTTGAAAAAGTCAAATATCTCCAATCTCTCTTAGGAATAGCTATTTTCGAGAAAATCTCTCCAGATAACTTTTTATCACGTCTTTACTACTTTCCTCAGAAAGTCGCGTCTTGCCTACGTTCAAGTTATTCAAAAGTAACTCTACGAAAACAACAGAAGATGCGCCCACCATCTCAAAGATTTATCAGACTCCGGTAAATGTCTGTTGTGTGATAAAAAAAATAATTGTTATATATCACTGCCTTTTTATTTTCCCCCATAGAACAACTAATCCATCTACGCAACTGATATACTGAAATTCCTTTGAACTTTTTCAAATATCTTTGAAATTTCATACAGCAAAGTAACACCCAAATTTTAAAGATGTTCAAACTATCCTACAGCAGAAAAAAAGTTCAAATAAATAAAAAAAGGAAAATCATTAAAAAAATTGCAGAGCTTCTACATACTAATGCTGAAGCATCCAGTCGAATTTCATTAATCTGTCATTGAAGGAATCAAATATATATCCAGTCTCTCTCAGTAATAACCATTTTCCTGAAAATCTCTTCAGATAACTTTTTACCACGTCTTTACTACTTTCCTAAGAAAGTCACGTCTTCCTTCTGTTCAAGCTATTCAAAAGTGACAAACTCAAAAAATAACGCCAGAAGATGCGCCCACCATCTCAAAGATTTCCCAGACTCCGGTAAAAGTCTGATGTATGGTAAAAAAAATAATTGCTATATATCACTGTCTTACTATTTCCCCCCATGGAACAACTAATTCATCTATGCAACGCATATATACTGAAATTCCTTTTAACTTTTAAAATAATCTTTGAAATTTCATACTGATGCAAATCTTACAAATATTAGCAAACCATTCTAAAGTAGAACAACAAATTTCAAATAAATAAAAAATTCCGCAGAGCTTCTACACACTAATGCTGAAGCATTCAGTCGAATTACATTAATCTGTTATTGAAGGAATCAAATATATCCAGTCTCTCTCAGGAATAACTATTTTCGTGAAAATCTCTTCAGATAACTTTTTACCACGTCTTTACTACTTTCCT
>BGPR01001538.1:51287-99898 GCA_013235015.1 Araneus ventricosus
ATGAGTTTAACAAGCGATATTCGAAGATCTGGATCCATCCGTTCTTACCCTCCCAAACATCAACAGAGAAATCCACGAGTTTAACAAGCGATATTCGAAGATCTGGATCCATCCGTTCTTATCCTCCCAAACATCTCGACAGAAAAGTCCATTAGTTTAACAAGCGATATTCGAAAATCTGAATTCATCTGGTGAATCATCTTTTAAAAGACATCAGATGTCTTCACATATAGGGAGAAAAGTCACCTTTTTCTGCTACAGGATCGTTCTGCAATCTATTTTTAATCATCAATATGCATTCATTAGTTATGTTTTTAACATATGTAGTTACAGAGATATAGAGGATCTCCCATACAACGTTTTTTTGTGGTGTTCTGGCGTGTGAATCAAATTCCTTCCCGAGACCCCAATGGGAGGGTCTACGTTACCCCCCTCCGTAGGTAACGTCCCCGAGATGCGCATAGTCCTACGTTAAAAAATTTGGGCGGGGGGAGGGTTCTGGCTTATCCGATCACATTAGTTAAACCACTCCGAGATGACCATTTTCAACGATTTATGCGAATTATTGATCTAATCTCAAAAAAGCATGGGATATATTCATCACCCAAAATTGTATTCGACGTTGAATTTGGATGCAACAAAGAGAACGGGATCATTAGCCCCCTCCCCAAGAGATTTTCCATACTGCACAAGCTCTACGGAAAAAAGTCCAATAAAGTTATCACTTTTCATTCTGTTCCACCCCTATCCATCCCTCGCCCATGAAAACAGGATGCAGCCATCCATCCGTTCTTATCCTCCCAAACATCTGGACAGAGAAATCCATTAGTTTAACAAGTGATATTCGAAGATCTGGATTCATCTGGTGAATCATCTTTTAAAAAATATCAGATGCCTTTCGCACACAGGGAGAAAAGTCACGCACACCCCTCCTTTTTCTGCTACAGGATCGTTCTGCAATCTATTTTTAATCATCAATATGCATTCATCATTTTTTTCAGTTATATCTTCACAACCCTCCGGTAATATCGCATTTTCATCGTTATTTCCTCTGGTATCATCAGTCAATGGATGATGAGGGCACATCGCTTTATTATATCGAATGGAGGGGAGAAGCAAATATTCTCCCCTCTTTAGGTACTAGATTCGATTTGGAAGCAGAATGATGACTCTTCTGTATCTTCTGTTTTCTTTACCACATGACAGGAAGTGATGACGATCCATTATTTTTCTAATGAGTGAGCTCTGATTCCTCATTTGAGTTTCAGAGAAAATACAAGTTAATAAATACAGTGGAATCTCCCTGTAACGAAATCGCTTGGTTCCGGTTGAAAAATTCGCTATAGAGAAAATTTCGTTATACGGAGATTAGAGATTTCTGCAGTTATTCAAGTAAATACTACAAACCTTTTAGTATGTGCTATAAGTTCAAAAATATTTAATTATGATTTTAAATTAAAAATGAAGTAATATTTATTATAAATTTGTTAAAATTATACTAATTTTTATTGTGCAAACAAAATAATCAAGTGAAGACAATTCACCAGTTTAGAGAATAATATGTACTAGTACGGATAAACATAAAATGCGTATTGTCACATCCATTTGCTGCTTCCATCCCGATTCCTGGAATCTTGACCCGTAGAAATGTTGCTCCCTCTGTAGAAACCCAGGTCCCCATAACTGCATTACCCTTCACATATCGTTCTATTGTTATGTGTTATCGCTGGAATGAACAATGCGAGTGGTTCCAGAAACAGGCACATGTGAGAGATTTGTTTGCACAGAAATTAGCAACTTTCTTCAAAAATGACGACAAAAATCGAAAAGATAAAGGTCTGAAAAAATTCGTTATAGGGAGACAACCACTTCATTATATGGAGAATATTTTGAATGTTATTTAACATTCCGATTAAAAATTTCGTTATAGGGGGAAATTCGCTGTAGAGAGACTCGACTGTATTCTATTATCTGGGGAAATTTAAGATTTGGTTAGTATTCCAAATGGTAACAATTCACAAAACTGATGACAGCACTGATTTTTTTAGGATTTATTACAAGAGTGAAGTTATTTGCGCCCACACTTATGATAAACAGGGCAGAATTAAGCCCTGTAGTAGCACATAAGTAACGCAAGATTTGCCCTTCGCCCAATCTCCAAAACCAGATAATTTTTATTGATTTTAATTTAATCTCTACATGGGCAGTCTTGAAGTAACGATTGTCACTACAAATTGAAATAAAATATTTAATTGCGGGTCACTCCCAAAATGGATAGTTTCTGTATCTCGCGTATAAGAAACTAAAATAAAACTAATAATAAAAATTAAACATAAATTTATATGTAACATTAAACAAAATGGTAGCGAAAATTGACATTTTTTTGAATAGAATCTAAATACTCTAACACAAAGTTTGCAAGGGTCACCGACTTGTGAAAAAGACAGCTATCGGAATAAAACACTGCTCTACAAGAAAATTTGAAAACACGAAAAAATTCCAAGAACGGTTTTTTGAAATTTTAACTAATACTGAATCGGTCGCTGTGACGTCCTCAAAATTCTTCGTGATTTTCACCAACTTTGCAACTCCACTGTGACTAAACCATAATTACAAATTCTAATTCTTTTTGAAATCATCAATGTCTACCTTTCTCTGCTAAATGAAATTAAAACCAACTCTATGTCATTTGGTTGCGGATCTGTAAGTATTTAACTTTATCCCGCAATTCGATGTAATTCAGCAATTCTTGATTAATATTTAGCGTGAACTTCAGATCGATGACTGAAATGCCTTCGTCTGCGTACGCGCGCATTGGTCGCTGTGACGTCACGTCATGAAAATTTTTAGTGATTTTCACCAACTTTGAAGATCGACTGTGACTAAACCGTAATTCCAAATTCTAAAATTATTTTTGCAATCTTCAGTGTCAACCTTTCTCTGTTAAATGAAACTAAAACTATGTTATTTGGTTGCGGAACTATAATCGTTTAAAAATATCACGAAAAGCGTCATAATTCTTTCCTTTCCCGACACACCATTAGACCACTATGAAGAGACGCAAGTCTACGTCAAAATACAAGATATGAAAGATGGGAAAAATACAATACGAAGGACTACGAGATTCTTGCTAGGTGGTTCAAACTAACGAGAGAAAAAGAGGGGCGTTTCACTGCTGGTCCAAAGGGTCAGTTGATTAACGAAAATTAACGAAAGACGCTCCCGCGAAAAGCACTTTTAGTAAATTGAAAGTGTTGTAAGTACTTGGACTTGATAATATTTTTTATCCCGAGCTACGCCGGTCACATCAGCTAATAACGATATAAATATGCAATACGATGCACAATTCAAGTATCTCTTGCAAACGCGAGCCCGCTGGAAGGTAAATCGGCTTGCACTTTCGCCTGAAGTGCATCGAATTATCGCAATTTTAAACTCATAATTTAAAACAAAGCCATTCACCGACGTTATAATTCGATACAAAAATTATGTGGAATCATAAGCACTTCAACTGTCCTTTAGGTTGTCAACTGAATTAATTTGACAACGCATTCCCAAAATATAGAAGATGTCATCTAATTGGATAGTTGAGAAAACAAACCAGTTAAGTAACCAGGGTGTCTTCTACTTTCTCATATGGATTGAAATAACGGGATGTTATTGTTATGGCATACGCCAAACATCGACGATTTTCGATGACTGATATGACATCGACACTGATGACAAATCCCAAAGATGAAATGTCATCTATTTAAGAGGTAAAAGAAAAATCGTTGGTCAAGGGGACCATGCGAAGTTCCCTTGCATAGTTTCTTCTTGCAACTCAAGCGGCCTTCAATTCTACCCTAAATTTTAAACATCTGTTCCTTTTCTAAATATTTCTTAGAACCTAATAAATTCAATAATCAATCCTATCGCCGTTTTCTCACAAACTAGTTAAATACCAAAAGGAAAAATTTAAGGTTATAACAGTTGTCAGGATTTTAAGCCACCGTTTTAGAATTCTTTCTACAGTAGACTCTCGATTAACCGGGATCGGATTATCCGGGACAACCCCCCCCGAAAAAAAAGGAAGCACAGATTGCGGCCGTTCGAATGTGCGGGAAGACCGCTTTCTTCTGAACCCTTCCTATTGTATTGGACTCGTCCAGCCAGACTCACGTTAGACTCTTCTGAAAATGTAGATGAAGCAGTGGAACAATGAATTAACAAAGATTCGATATTGGAATGTTGCGAAGTTTTAAGTGACGATGATATTGTGTCCCGTGTAACTTGCGGTTCAGAAGAAACGAGGAATTTCGAAGAATGTCCTGAAAGTGACGAGGAAAATCCTGTAATTCAAAAATTAAGTCAAGATACACACTGAGGCGTTACTTAATTACTTGGAGCAAGAAGATGAAAGCACACCTGCAGAAAAAATGATATTGAGGAATCTGTGTAGTATAATTCGTCGAAGAGTAAATGAACAAAAACAGACTTCAATCATTTCATTCTTCACAAAACAGTGAGGTAAACTATATCTGTTTTTCTTTTTAATTGTACGGATTATAAATCTAAATAACATTAAAATTTCTTGTTAATTCTTTTGCTTTTGTATTAATTAAACTATTAATGTCTCATTGTATAATAATTTTACATTTTGTATCATTTTTCCAAAATTTTTCATCCAAATTTGCATAAATTGGATTATCCGGGATGAAGCATTTCCTGCCCATCCCAGTTACTGTATTCCAATTATTAAGGCACCTTGAAAATCGATTTTTTTTCCTCCATTTTCAACCAATCAATTTGAAATTTTGCAGGCATTAATAGTAGTAGCACTATACAAGACAGCACACGAAATTTCACTGTGATATATTTATTCATTTCTGTGTTATGGGTATAAATGTAATTTTTATTACAATTAAATGCCCTTTACGATAAATGTTCCAGACGCTTCAATTTCTATTCAAAGTTCATGACATTTTATATAAGTATAAAAATACATATAGAGAAGAAATTTTGGCATTCATATAGAAGTTATTTTGTTATTAAACCTTAAATATTTTCTTCCATATGAAATAATGGGCATATTTTGTCAGAAATCAATAGTTTCGTTTTATTATGTGTCTTCATTTTTGAATTCCTTTCTGAAACATAAGAATTAAACCCAATTTTTGCTTGGAAAGGGTTAAAGAAACTAATTAAAAAAAATTAGAGCGATTTCGAGTAATTTTGGAGCGCCAGGAATATTTATCATAATAAAGGCCATTAATTGTAGTTAAAAATTTATATTTATACCCTTAACTCGGAAATAAATATATTGTGGTGAAATTTTGTGTGCTGTCTTATATAGTACTCCCATTAAGGTATCCGACTGTGTTCGGAGACATTTTTTTGAAAAATAACTTAAAAAATAACATTAAATATATATATAACTGCATATGTTTTAAAACTATTAAAATATTGTAAAATTAGGCTTTCAAAATAATATTTTTAAAAAAAACAGAAATTTGAAAAAAAAAATGACTAAAATATTTATCTTACGCTAACAGCCATAGACAAAATCATATTCTAAATATACATAAATCCTTGTAGGAGTACATTTTTATGACAGTTATCTGTGTTGCGCTCTAAAATATTTCTTGCACTTCAAAATTGTTTTGAGATATAGCTGAACATAATTACTAAACTGGTAATTTTTCATAAAAAATACTTTTCGTTTATATTTAAGCACTTAAAAATAATACTTGATTTTAAAATGGACCTTAGTTTTTAGAGGAAAACATCAAGCATGTTACAGAAAACAATCTCAGAAAATTTCATATCAATACTTGAATAACATTTTGAGAAATCATTGTTACGGTCGACAGTTTCCTCAAAAATATCATTTCTTAGAAAACACATTTAAAGTTTTCACGCAACATAAAATAATGCTTACAGTTCGATAATAAAACAGCTGTAACTCCATTTCTAATTCACGTAGAGCAAAAAGTGAGCCAGAAAGTTGATTAAACAGGCTACAAAATTAAGTCAAAATTTGTTTTGATAATTTCATCAAAAACGACGATTTTAAACCAGTCGGATACCTTAATGCCTGCAAGATTTCAAATTGATTAGTTGAAAATTTTAAAAAATGATTTTTGAAGGTTCCTGATCGCTTTAAGGAAAGTGCCTTTCATATCTCGAATTGCATCGCAATATTGGCAAAAAATTACAAATTCTTAACCAGCCATGCCAATAATTCAATCCAACAAGATTGATGAAGCAAAACACTGGAATGGCTTCATGTGGAAATTGAAAGATTAAAATTTTGTTTTGCGTACTATCCTCGTCACCTAGTTATAAGTTCCAATCTACCAGTTCCGTTCCAAACAGGCCGCTTGCAGTTTGAAAAGGGGAAACTAATCCAACAAATCAATCAAACCGCTCCAAAGTCCCCAGATTCAACTTGGCAACAGAAGCGTCATTAGGACACACAAATGCAACGTTATTGCCGTACGGGGAAATGGTTGATGCTCGTTAAGTCGATTGTTGTTACCATTGATCATGGGGGAGTTGGGAGAGCGAATTAAATTAACAAACTCGTGTTTTGATTGTTCAAATTTACAAGGGCATTGCGTATTACGCCTTTATGCAATATTGATGCGTTTTATGTTCTCATTACATAGGGAGGCTACAGAAACTGCGAAAAAAATTTCCCGGACTTTTCCCTGATTTCCCTGACTAAACTTGCAACATTTTCCTGATTTACAGCTACTAATTATACTAGTTTTCTGTCATTCTCCCTATTCAGAATCACTGTATGTGTACAATATACATTATTATAAACACTTTTAACAGTTATTTAATATGAAAAAATTATATATTTTGATGAAATTTAATTTAAAAAAAATGGTATGAACATCCTAAAAAATCTATTAAAACAGTATATTACATTACTTGTATGTAAAAAATACTGGAAATTTTAACAAAATACTTTGCTTCTAAAACTGCATAAGAATTCTAAGAAACACTAAAACTACTCTTTGAAACACAAGTCAAATTATATTAACACTAAAGGTTATTATGATCTTTTCACAAAACTTTAAAACAGTTCAATAACTAATTAGTGCTCTTTGCACGAGTGCCAGAATAACTCGTTGCAGCAAAAATATAGAAACAGTATAATTATACGCACCTAATAATATATATTTTAACAAAGATTTAAACAAGAGAAAGTGCCAAAATATTACTTCAAATCTTCATTCTTTAACAAATCATAAGAAATTAATTGCTCTAATCAAAAACTTATATTCATTTATAAAAGCATAAGTTTTTTTTAAATTCCATTTATTATTACAAATAATGCTATACATAAGACACTAATTTATACATAATAACTCAAGTAACAAACAACTATTAATTTTCCCCAATTTTTAGATATTTTTAAGAATTTTTCCAGATCGATAAAATTCCCCGACTTTTCCTTGATTTCCCGGTTCTGTCGCCACTCTGTGCTGAAAAGCTGAAATTTAAAAAAGCGTACAGGGTTGTTATAATTTAAGTTAGCCTATTCAAAAGGTCCTAGAGTGGTCTTATGGCTCCGAACGAAAATTTCACAGATAAGTTGTACAAGTGATGCGCTCTTTGAAAATCGAAGAATTAGAAAAAAAATATTAAAAATTCCATCAATAGGTTAGTAGCTGAAGCGAAATTTAAAAGTTCACTTGAAGGTTTTAGAATAAACAATGCAACCGCCCCCCCCCCCTGAAATCTGAATTTTTTGCGATAATGAATTATCCATACACTGCATATCATAAAAACGCCCAATTTCAATTCTGTATTTTATATGAAAAAAAGGACTACAAAATCACATCTGCTAGTAACTCATCATAAAACTAACGATAAAGCAGTAAAAAATCCCCCATATTTGAATTACCTGCCCAATTATCCCGCCAATTATAAAAGAATAATAACCCATAACTACCCCACATTACAACGATATCCATCCACAACCCTCACTCCCTCGCAAAGAGAAAAAAAATGCTAATTTTTTGGTGCATATGCATGGGATTGATTAAACATCATTCTTCCTCCCTCCGTATCCTTACCCCTCTCCTGAAAAAATAGATGAAAAATGTGCATTTGATCCAAAAAGAAGGGAAACAGATTACGAGATGATGAATTGTATGTGTGTAACCTTTCTTTCCTCCCTCCCGCAGTTATACCCTCCCCCCCATATTTCATTTACTTAGAACCGAACGTGCTGCCGTCATCTGCCCCGCGTGGTGCAGTCATTCCCTCATTATCGGGGGACTGGCCCGGGGATCGCCAGAATTTGTGATTTATCGCCTTTCCATTGCCAATTTCCTCGGTGAAATTACATTCTGCCTTTTTTTCATTCGTGGGTGTGATTACGTGCTTTAATTCGGTGTTGCGTGCACGGCAGCTGGCGAAGAGGGTAAAAGGTGGGTCATGTGATTAAGACGTATTAACAAGCAGTCGAGACATAAAACTTCGTTAAGGCGCTCCCGAGAGCTCATTGTGATTAGGCGCAGGCATTATGTGGTGGTGACCTTAAAATACCAATTGATTAAAATTGATTGCACGCTATAAAGTGATTAATTGAGAGAAGAGACTATTGAGATGTATGGACTCGTCTTGCTGTCGGTCCTATGGATCTGCTGATCGAAAACTCATATTTAGGAAAGTCTCTATAGTCAAAGGAATAAGAACAATTTTGCGATTTCTAAATCTCAAAAAACAACTGATCGCAAACACATTCATCGTGTCGATAAGTCGGTAGAGATTTAAGTTTAATTTGCCATATTGGGCTTCAGTGGCGTAGCGACTGGGAGGCAAAGTGGGTATAGATGCCCCGGGAGGCATATTTACAAACCCTACCCTGATAGAACTGAGGCAGGAAATCGGACAATATGATTGGCTCGCTTCGTCGAGAGCCGATGACGTCGTTCTTTGCTCTCGTGCGTGTACTTTTCATTAGTATTATTTCTTTCAGTGTGGAATGTTTTATTTTTTTATGATATTTTAAAAAATAATTTCATTTTTAAAAATATTACAACCCACGGAAGAATGTTTTCTGTGCTCAACTGTGGGAAAACGGAGAAGAAAAGTAGGACGACTCTTGTTTTGTTATGATTGCTGCACGCAACGTGCGAGAGCTGAAAACGACGTCACTGCTCCTCGTAGCCAATGATATTGACTGATTTCCTGCCTCAGTTCTATCAAGGTAGGGTTTGTAAATATGCCTCCGGGAGCAATTTTTAGGGGGGCGCCTGGAGCCGAAACACTACTACGTTTATGCTACTTTTTAACTCTAGATGATAAATTAAATCAAAGTCAAGTTAGTGATTTTAAAAAGTTATTAAGTTAGTGTTTTAAAAACAATTGATAAAAGGAATGAATGATGGAGTCGGATGAACCAAAATTGACTCAAGTTTTGAAGTTCAACAATCGGGGACAGGCATTCATTGGCAGAGAGTGTAATTTCTTTACCGATGGAGTCAGTTGACGTAGGTCCATAATTGTTGGCAAGTTGATCTTACGTTTTCATGCAAATTGTTTATCCTTTTTGTTTACGTCCGAATCCGACGTCATAATATATGCTGAAAGCTTTTCATTGGTTGTTACGTCGGGCACTTACACTTAAGCCCACGAGTTTTTATAAATTCCACAGACAGAGCGATCGTAGACTGATCAAGTAGATCAGTGGAAAAGCGATTCGAATGCAGCTTGATAGATAGATGGCTGATTGTGTGTTCATTTTTTGACGTAGACTTACGTTTCTCCATAGTGGTCTAATAGTATGTCCGGAAAGGAAACAAATTATGACGCTTTTCGCGCTAAAGTTAAAAGCTTATAGCTACGCAACCAAATAACAGAGAGTTAGGTTTAGTTTCATTTAACAGAGAAAGGTAGACATTGAAGATTGCAAAAAGAATTTTAGAATTTGGAATTACGTTTCAGTCACAGTAGAGCTGAAAAGTTGATGAAAATCACGAAGAATTTTACATAGATAGAGTCACATAGTCACACTAGAATAATAGTCACTATAGAGTCAATAGACACAGAGCTACTTTAGTCACAGAAAGTCACAGTTGAGTGAGGTAAGTAAGTCTACGCCCCTCAATCCCAGCGGCCGTTTCGCAGAG
Source organism: Araneus ventricosus (assembly GCA_013235015.1). Classification (NCBI taxonomy): domain Eukaryota; kingdom Metazoa; phylum Arthropoda; class Arachnida; order Araneae; family Araneidae; genus Araneus; species Araneus ventricosus. Next base: position 61,421 of record BGPR01001538.1, read on the forward strand.
ACAGACTCCCGTTGATTTTTATCCTTTAAACCGAAAGTATGGTTTACAGTTTTATTTTAACATGTGCAATAAATGACTTTGATTAACAGCTTTGACGTTTTCTTCCACAAGACTCTGCAATTTTACATCAATAATAACACGAGAACGTAATAGCTCATATCATTTAACATTAAATTGCATCCTGTCTTACGCTGTGCAATGTTATTACGTCCTTTAACTTCTTGAAGATGCGCAATGGTGTCCAAAATCAAACTGGCTTGAAATTTGAAATGTGTTGGAAGCTGTTGAAATAACAGACAGACAATAGATTCACCTTCTTTATTGAAAGTCATAATAAAATAAGTATAACGTTAAGTATAATAGTTTGTCTACGAAAATGCAACTACACGAGCTAACTGATTCATAACTTACTAAACATCACAGTAGACGAGGAGAGAGCATCTTATTACACTTAACACATCATGCTGCATCGGCATCACAAATTAGAAGAAGCTAGAGAGTGTCAGAGAGGTACAGTCATGGGTGCCACTCTTCAAAATTTACAAGACTAAACTTTTTAAAAAATAAATTAACACGGTCTAGCATTCTTTACCAGAAATAAAAGAAAAAACTCTATATAAATGTTACCCCATAGACTAAGAAAATACACTGACGGAAAAAAATCCCAACACCAAGAAAAAATTATTGTAGAGTAATGAAATTTCGGCAATGCATTTGTCTAGGTAGCATATTGAATTGATTAAAGTTTCAAGATCACAGGCTAATGTAAGCGCGAGAAGAGCCATTTCAAATGTGAAATGCAGGTACATTAATAACCGTAATGCACTACACAAAGGAAACTCTCCCAGCCAGGTGACGCGCAGACCAGTTTACACCCCAAAAGCTCCCGCCGTTAAAATGGCGAGCATATATTTCCGTGCAATAAAGTGCTTAACAATTTTATAAACATCAAAACAAATTTCATAAAAAGTTAAAGTGATTAATAATTAAGTTGATTACTATAGAAAGAGAAATTGAGACATTTAATAAAACTATAAAAAAATCCGTAGAGAATTTAAAAGTTGCCACAAGACGAGAAAGAAACTTCGGTGTCGAAAATATAAATTATTTAAAAGTACTGACAAAGCCGAAAAATGATATAATTGCATTTTTGCAATCTAACAGAACGCAAAGGAAAAACGTTAACTACATTCGAAGCGGAAGCCAGTTTCAAAGTTACATTTTCCCGTTCGGCAACGCTGTGCAGTGCACTAGACCCCCCCTCCCGATAATAGGGGGATTCTCCGTTAGTTCCAGCGCATGCGCAAAAGATTACGATTCGGTTATCTGGAGATGCTAGTTGCAGACGTCGGAGTTAAGCCTTCATCGGGATGTGACGTCGTTACTGCCTTATTTCACAATGGTCAAGGAACGCAAGGAAATAAAAACCCATCAAAATTTTGTTTGGGGGGAAAACGGAATTTCTTAACCGATTTTTTACCGAGACGGAATTCCGTCCGCCGAATTTTTAAAAAGACGGAATTCCGTCCTCAGGACTGAAGAGTGGCACCCATGGGTACAATAAAAGCAAGTAGAACTTATATACCTGCTGTGACGTAAAATACGTCATAGGCAGCTGACGTAGGAATTCGGAATAATCAACTGTTGCTAACAAAATGCATCACCTGAGCATGAATTGACACCCACAACATAAAAAAAATTAGTAAAGAAATGCAAATATCTGCAGAATCCGCATTTCTAAATTCGTCTTACTTCCCAACTTTCCGCCCAGAAGTAGGTGTGGGAAAAAACATCATTACACCTCACTCTCAGCACTTGAGATTTTACAACTTCTCCCCCAACACCGAAGTCGCACCGTAAAATACAATTCAACACCACTTCTCGAGATAAATTTGCAGCGGCAATCTCGCAAAACACATGCAACAGCATTTTCCTTTTTTAACTCCATAAAAAGCAATTGAATATGCATGTCAAGTCCCCTATCGCATTCGAGCACACCCAAAAGCTCTAGCGCCGGGGAGAAATAATAAAATGGAACTGCCATTGCCCAAGGAAGAGTGGGAAATGTCTCCGGCATTAGAGCGGGGCCCTGTTTACGATGGCCCCGTGGCATGAGACGGACCCCAAATGGGAAGTGTGGCCAACTTAGCGTGACTGCCCCATTGATGGCCGGGGACACGCATTGGGTGGGGTTGCTCTCTACCCCACGAACAATCGCCAAGCCATCGCCAGTTCTTCTTTTCGGCATCGACTATTGTTTTTCCCATTTCATGCGGGTGGGGGAAGAGAATAAAAGAATATTTCTCCTGTGTATCAGGAGATTCGAAATAAGGCGTCTTTGGAAGTCGGGAATATGTTTCCAAGAGGGTGAAAAAACTGACAAGAGATATTGAGAAAAATATTTTAGAGTGATGCATTTTTTTCCCTTCCTTTTTTGTAAACAAGATACAAATTTGAGCAGCGATAGAATAATAATCAAACAGAGACGTAGAAATTTTTTCAGACTAGGGAAATCTTTTCTTTTCTCAAGTGCAATTATTGTAAAAGATAATAAATAAGAAAGAAATAAGTCGGTTTAATTTTAAGGTAAAAATGTATTTAAAAAAGACCGTGGCAATTTTATTTTTTGCAGCCCATATCCAAAAATTTATGTACAGTAGAATATCGATAATTCGAGGTGGACGGGACCGGGCCTACCTCAAATTATCGAAATCATAAAATTTAATAAATGAATAAAAGGAAATAATGCAATTTTTAAATTTCAGTGTAGTATATTTAAATGAAAAATGTACTTGCATATTATTACATTACTGCTGATAGCAACAGGTTAATTATATCTTAAAATGAGTGTCTTTTGTTTAAACACATTGCTCCTATATATCGATCTTATATATATCCCGTTTTCTTCGGGAGGGGTCATTTTTGCAGGTGGCTTCGGGGTGCGCAGTGGACATATGACCCGTCGACCAACAATAAAAACCAGATGCAGTAATTCTTTCACGTGTTGTGTATGTGTGGGTCATGATTTGGGAGCTAAACTGATTTTTTCCCTAACTCGGATTTATGGAAAACTCGAATTATCGAGACTCTACTGTGTAACAACAGTTAAATTTACCTCCCAAGAAAGAGTTCAGACATTTATATTAATTCTATTTCGAAAATTTTTTTTCTTAAATAAAGGAGTATATATTTCAGTTTCCTTCAAACTATGTGGAGCGTTATCATACTAAAAGTATAATTTCACCATTTCGAATACAGTTTTTAACGTTTTTCTTATGGGAAGGTTAAGCTGGTGAAACAACAATGTTTCACATTAGCGTACATATACTAAACCTATACAGCTTCACTCTTCTCGCTAAGCTAATCTGTAGAATATCTAATCATCATGCAACTATTTTTTATCCCTTATTTTACTGTATCACCTCGTGTGTGATACAGTAAAATAGGGATCGACTGACAATGAGAGAAAAATCAGGATAATATAATCAGTCAGTAGTAAAGCGAAAGAAAGCAGGGCTTATTATTTATTTTTTGTCACCTCCTCCCAGTTTGATTTATCGCATTCTAGTTTTTTAAACGCAAAATGACTAGAAAGTATCTTCTTGGCGCCACTAAAGACTGGCGAGTGGGGCATCTGTTCCCCTTTTTCCAGTGGCGTAGCGAGGGTAATTAGCGTCCGGGTCATATGATTTTTTCGCCTCCGTCATCATCAGTAACTTAGTTTGGGTAAACGGGCCCCTAGTGCATATTTTTTAGCCCCCTCATCGAATCCAACTTTAACCCTTCAACCGGCTGGAACGTAGAAAGTCGCTCTCTGATGACTATTCTAAAACCGGCTCCGTCGCAGAAAGTCGTTCTTCGATTATTACTCTTAAACCGGCTCCGGCGTAGAAAGTTGCTCTCTGTTTATTACCCGCAAACCGGCTCCGAAACATTTGCGTTCACCATTTAGCTACAGAGAGGTCGTTTTCAAAGCATTCAGCTGAAATATTTTTGCCGTTCAAAGGGTTAAAAAGTGACAAACTCATTAATGCTTGGTCACCATGACCAATGAACTAGAGAGAGTAAGTGGACACGGAAAATAATATGCTTGTTTTAACCCCAAGCGTCATCAGTGGCCTGAGCGCCCAATTATTTTGAACTTTTAGCTATCAGGTTAGAAAACCTGGCTTTTAAAGGAAATGAATCGATCTTTTCTGTATTTAATTATATCTTTGAACTCTTAAGAACACTTTATCTGTGGTTGTTTAAAAAAATATACATATAAATACGGGTCATCTGCTTTTGAACTGAACATGGAGAACGAAAAAATACGATTGCGCCGCTCGGAGGGTTAACAAGCGTGTGGCATCATCGCGGCATCTGGCAGTATCTCGAGTTGTAATTGCATGCAGATCGGATCCGCCCTCTTTGTGATGTCACCTATCAACCAATAGCGAGCAGCCTGTTGGAGTACTTAAAGACGATGATTACTACTGTTCACTCTCTTCTTTTTTGTATCATCCTGCAGATAGCGCGTTTAATGATGTTATGATTTAACATCATTAAACGCGCTATCTATGCTGTTCTATTAAATTTGTTATTTTGTTATCTAATAGTCTTTCTTTACCTGTGTCTACAGCTTTGTGTTTCTCACAATGGAGAACTTCTGATATAGGGTGGAATCAGGCATAATAGGTTGAGAAGCTGAGTAGTGTAGTATTGTACTAGTTAATAGGAAGCACTTAGATGTCAATCGTTCTACGTACCTAATACCTCGGCGACTAGCTCAGTAAGGGGTCTATTCTGGTACCCCCGGTTGGGTTGGGAGACGTCACTTTTCCCGTTGTTAACGTCCGGACGCGGTCCCCCCCCCCCCCCAAACCGGGGGTGCCAGAATAGACCCGTTAATCTCACCTCTACACATGCCGTTAACTTGACCTCGCGTAGGTCCTAGAAGTTACAAGCGCAAATGGCGTCAGGGATATGGTATTACTTTTACGCTCTCTTGTATTTTGCTTTAAAAATAGCATAAACGCACCGAGATTTAGACGTCATAGCACCCCTAAAAGTGGCGTCTGGTAATCTAAACCCCCATGACCCCCAGTAGCTACGTCACTGCCTTCCCCCCTTTTCGCTACGTCACTGTTTACAGCGGTCGAAAGTGATAACTTGAAATGGCTAGAACAGAAAGGAAGCACTTGCATTCTTCGTCAAAATTTCAGACTTAAAGGATATTCGAGTTAACATATAACCGTAATTCAAAATTCCATTTATCAGAGTTTAAGGTTGCGAAGTGTGTGGTACCAAGCACCTTTAATTCACATTTCTTTATACATATATCAGACATAATAAAGAAAAGAAGCTTAGTTTTAAGAAAGTTCAATTACCTGCTTTCTGCATTTGATGTCTCCAAATTATTTCACCAGAAATAGGTAAATAACGGAAAACACTTGGTTTAACCCTCCGATTCCCAAGACCATTGAAATAGAGGGACCTCAAAATACGATAACGTCCGAGTTCCTCTTGCAAAGATAAGGAAAATTCACTTCTCTCAAAAACCGCAATGACAGCTGGCATTCTCCGCATTCTAAGAACACCCTCCCCCTGTTCCCCAATCCACTCTAACAAAGAAAGCGCGCGCTGCGGGTGTGAAATCAATCACACTTAATGAAAGGGGGTGGAAACTTCGCAGTGATATTCGGACGTTTCGGACCTCCACTGTCTTTTGCTTGAAGGAACGGTTGGGACGATTCCGTATCGATAGAGTTAAAAGCACTTTTTAATTGTTGCTGTATATGAAATTCGTAAAAAAACCCTGAATATTTGCATTCAATAAAGAAACATCTCTAAAGCATGAATTCGCGCGTCCATGCATTTAGTTCCACAAACCAGAAAATGAGCGAAAGTGTATAACCTAGGCGAATAAAACACTCCATTAAATAAAATTCACCTTCTATTTACTTTCCCACGAGCATTAAACCGAAGCCGCTATCGATTTCAAACGGCGATACACAGCCAAATAATGCACCCCTGCTCAGAACCACGCTCTCTCATAGGCAAATTAGGGACACGAGCGTGATAGGGGTGGGCTTGGGGAAACGGAAGGGGGGGACCACCTCTCCCCGAGCGTTGAGTAGTGCATTATGAAACTCATGATTCATGTATTTGCTACATGTTAAAATCTGAAGCGAACAGATACGCCTAAGGCCCATCTCCCTGGCAGCTCATTTCGTATGGAAGGGTCATCGCAGTCCAAACGATACGCATTATCCCTCCACCCCCGCAGCTCAAGATAGTGCTTTGGATTTTATTGAAATAAAGCATTTAGCAACGAGGCCTGGAACGAAATGCGAATGCTGTGTTGACTGAATCGCACCTCCCGATTCGTTGCGAGAAGTCGGTAAATTTATGGAGTCGGCGCAATTAAAGAGTGTGGAACGTGCTCTGCGTTTCGTGAGTTTCCGACATTTGTTTCTCCGCTTTGCGGTGAAAGCAGCTGGAATAGATGGTAATCTTAACTAAGTTGTCAGCCAGAGCTAATCAGAGAGTACTTTTTCATCCGCGCGGCTCACAATTCATTTAGCATAGAAACAAAATTTAACTTGTCAACATGCAAACGAACAGTGCTGCATTAGATATTCCAAAAATTGCGAGGCGAGGTCTGCTAACAGAAGCTTTCTACCTTCAAAGTCATATTTCAAAGCGGTTCATATTTTAAAAGCATTAAATGAGCCGATTTTAATGCATGTCTAAATATCGCCGAACCGTGTTCTGTGGTGAAAGCATCTGGAACAGAATGGTAATCTTCACTAAGTTGTCTGCCAGAGCTAACCAAAGAGTACTTTTTAATCCTCGCGGCTCATTATTCTTTTAGTATAGAAAAAATTTAAGCTCGTTTGCATATTGACGGCAGTGGTAGCTCGTCAACATGCAAACGAACAGTGCTGCATTAGATATTCCAAAAATTGCGTGGCGAGTTCTGCCAACTGAAACTATTTACTTTCAAAGTCATATTTTAAAGCGGTTCGTATTTTAACAGCATTAAATGAGCAGGTTTTAATGTATGTCTAAATATCGCCGAACCGTGTTCTCTGGCGAAAGAAGCTGGAACAGATTGGTAATCTTCAATAAGTTGTCTGCCAGAGCTAACCAGACATACTTTTTTTTTATCCTCGCGGCTCATTATTCTTTTAGTATAGAAACAAATTTAAGCTCGTTTGCATATTGACGAGCAGTGGTAGCTAGTCAACATGCAAACGAACGGTGCTGCTGCATTAGATATTCTAAAAATTGTGGTGCGAGTTCTGAAAACTGAAACTTTTTACTTTCGAAGTCATATTTTAAAGCGGTGCATATTTTAACAGCATTAAATGAGCAGGTTTTAATGTATGTCTAAATATCGCCGAACCATGTTCTGTGGTGAAAGCAACTGGAACAGATTGGTAATCTTAAACAAGTTGTCTGTCAGAGCTAAGCAGAGAGTACTTTTTTCATCAGCTCGGTTCATAATTCTTTTGCTATAGAAATAAATTTCAACTACAAAGCAGTGTTGGTTCCTCAACTCGCAAACGAATAATGCTGCACAAGATATTCCAAAAATTGCCTTGTAAATTCTGTTAACTCAAATTCTTTACATTCAAAGCTTTATCTTAAAATTTTGCATTTTCAATTAATTAAATGAGCAGGTTTTAACCCTTCTTGGTGGGACTTTTTTTCCAATTTCCAACCACCAAGAAAAGCATTTTTAATGCTGAAAATTATATATGTTCTATCCTGAATTCGAAAATGGGAAATATTTTTGTTAGTAAGTAGTTTTTGCTTGACCAATTGCTGGCCATACATGTGATATCCCGTTTACTGATCTCTAGTTTTCCCTGCAATGCACCCTAATACTCTGATAATCGACATCTCTTAGCGATATTCAGAAACAAAAAATAATCGCGGAATATATCGAGACGAGCAAGTAGCGACGAATTCACTTTCAACGATGCAATTTTTCTCTTCGTCGCATGACATGCGACGTCGACGTGTGAAAAGGCCGAACTTACGACATGCGACGCCGGCCAAGAAGGGGTTAATCCATGTTTAAATATCGCAGAGACGTGAAGACACCTTTTCCTTCTGTAATATACGCAATGTATGCAAAAATTACATCGGTGAGGTACATTCGAGGTGTATCCAGTGGTCATCAACAACTACATTTATAATATTTTCATATCATTATACGAGGCTAAGTCATTAAGTAAGTCACAAAATATAAGAAAAAAAATAATTTACCATGATAACTTGGAAACAATTTTATTTTTCAACATAATCTCCACCAATGCTGATGCACTTATCCCATCGTCTACAAAGTGTTTGCCTCCAAGATGTTTTAGTGGACCAAATAGATGAAAATCGCTTGGGGCTAAGTCTGGTTGGTCAGAACTACAGCATCCACATTACAGCCCAGACTTAGCCCCAAGCGATCTTCATCTTCATCTGACGATGACGATGAGATGATGACGTTCAGCACGAAGTCCTACTGTGGATGAGACAGAAACCCAAAGAATTTTATGCAGCTGGAATTGGGGCGTTGATAAAACGGTGGGATAAATAAGTGCATCAACATTGGTGGAGATTATGTAGAAAAATAAAATTGTTTCCAAGTGATTATCAAGGTTATATTTTTCTTATCTTTCGTGACTTACTTAGTGACTTACCCTCGTATTTTACATGTTTCTTTACATAGCGTTAATATTACATACCGATGCACTGTGGTCAATCCAACTGTTTGAAGGGAGAAACAGCGGGAGTGTTCTCCCCTAAACTTTCTCGTATAGTTCTCGAAAAAAGTGCTGTTTCCCCTCCCCCGCGTGGATAAAAAAATTCGAACCTATTGTAACCCAGGATCCAATGACTATCAGAAAATATTTAGGTAAAAAAATCAAATTTTAAGAAATGCGTTCCGATTAAATAAATACCGATTTCTACTCTTTCTTGGCTCAAGGACAATCCTTCCGCGTGAACAGATTGCTACCAAGTACGCATGCGCATGGAGAATCGGATGAAAAAAAGCGCCAAGCAGGAGTCAATAAATATCGTGCACAGAAGATTGCGTTCAATACGCATGCGCGTGGAGATAGCGCATCTCCAACGAATCCGCTTATACAGACCGACAGACAGTCAACCCTTCGACGGATTTGGCCCAAAATTTTATATGGACGTACATTCATGACGATAAAACTGCGAACCAAATTTTATATATCTAGCTATTCAAGTTTTTGAGTTATAGTGTTCACATGACCGCGGACATACAGACAGACAGACTTCCCGTAGACGGATTTTGTCCAAAATTTGATAGAAACCTACAAATTATGTTTAAAGACCACATACCAAATTTCATCCCCGTAGCTCTAATAGTTATCGAGTTATCGTGTTCACAGACAGACAGACAATTCCAAAATTGTGTGTTTCGGACTCGGGGAGGTCTAAAACGTGGAGATACGTCAAAATATCGAGTTCGAATTTTTTGATGATTACAATATTACAATACTTTCTCTTTGCATACTTCGTATACGAGAAAGTGAAAAGGAATCAATTCGCATATTTTCGAACGCCTAACATCGGTTGAGCAATCCAAGAAATGAACTCAAGAAAGCTTATAAAAGAAATTTCTTACTTCCATACCTCAAAAATTCTGCGACTAAGCACGAAAATTCTTGCGTCTTCCATACATTTCACCATACTTCCATACTTTGCACATTTTCATTGAAAACTAGTGTTTTTAAGCTAACTTCTCTACATATATGTAGGAATTGTATCTTTCCCGTCTAGCTTAAAAGCATAAATTTAATTCCTTCCTAATAATACTTTTTCACTTTCAGTACAAGCTCATTTGAATATTGTTGTGTCAGCGGAAAGATATCGGATGATAAGGATCACGTGGACTCTTCGTGCTAATCACGTGATGCGTAGGTGTAAGCTCTCCGTTAAAAAACAAGTGTAAACCCTATCAGCACAAGATATTTTGCTATATCTCTACGATGTTGTTCGATATTCTGAATACCTTACAATATCGTGAAGATATCTCAAAGATATTGGCGGGTATTTTGTGCTATTAAGGAAGTTTTAATACGGGGAGATGACTTTTTGAAATCAAGCAGAAGGGATATGCGATAGACTGGTGAGCATAACGAGCTACGGGGGTCCCTTCCCTGTTAGCACGGCGGCGATGGCTATCTACTCATCTATTTACCTACTTACTTGTAACTAACCTTTAGACGAGCTGCAAGTTGATATTTAACTAACAAACCCTAAATCTCTCTTGTCTAATCTGTAAATAATCACCCGTGTAAAAATCTCTCATATTATGTTTTAATAATAAATAATTTAGTTTTTAACTACAGTTTCTCCTCCTTTATCTTTGGTGCATTTTCCCCTAGAGTGCCCTTGAGATAACAATTTTCTACAATTTATGTTGGCTCCGGCCGAAATCAATAATTTTCCTATAATTATGGTTGCTCAAGCCGGGACTATTGCCCGCAACCCGTATTTCTACATGTATTCTATGTAAAAGAAATAATAGTTACCACAGGAAAGAATAAATTTCGACTTTTTGTCATTCCTTTCTACAGAAAATTTTGTTCTTTTTGAACTAAAAATAGCGTGTGGTTTCTGATGAGTGCACCATTTTAGTTCCTTTCCATTTTTAATAATTTCTAATTAAAGTGTTCTAAGTATTAGCGAATCTTTGGTTTTTTATTCTATAGTTTTTGTTGTGTTATTTTTTTAAAAAATTCTGTTGAAGCAATTACTTTTTGCTGCTGCGTTTGCGTGCAAAAACGTTTGTTTTCATTATTTTTCATTATTATTATTGTTTACTTTTTGTTTCTTTTAATTTATTTTCCTTTTAATTTAAATTTCTATGTAAAAGAAAAATATATTCAATAAATTCATTTCAAAGACTTCTATCATTTAAATTATTATCATGAAATCATTCATTTCGAGTAATAACTGAACACATTTTCAACAAAAGGGTGATATTTTATCAAATGTTTTGCGTTTAGTTTTTATTTGTTACAGTTTTAATAATTAAATTTTGTCGATTTTGTCAGTTGGCTATAAAACACCTTTGAATCTACAGATTATTCCTAATTTTAGATTTAACCGCTATGTTTTTTTTTGTTCATTTTAGGAAATTGCAAAATCAGATCTAGTTCATTGTGCATAAATAATTTTTATGTTCACTGCGAATAAATAAGTTATTTGTCAATTAATTGAACAACGTATCTTATTAATTATTTATCCAACGATTATGAAAGATGATCAGAATTCGAGATTTGCTGGAGTTTCAAGGTCTATTTCAGAGAAAAGTTAGCAATAAATTTTTAAACTACAGTCGGAACTCTATTTAACGAACCTCTATTTTGCGAACTTTTCCTTGGAACCAAGAACATTTTCGAATTTCTTCGTAAAATAACCTCCAAATAGCGAAGTGCATTCTCTATTTAACAAACTTTCTTGTGATCCAATATTTTTTCTCAAAGTATTTCTGAACATTTCAAACTTATTCTTTCTTTTAACACATTTTATGGTGATCAATGAGCTTGAAGCTGGAAAATGTCAAAGCGAAAGTGCTTGAGCATCAAAGAAAAAAAATTTAATTCTTCATGAGGTGGATAAAGGCGTGAAAAAAAGATATTGCTTTAAAATTTGGTATTCCTCCAAACAGCTTATCAACCATAATAAAAAATCGTGATAAGATACAAAATTATGATTCATCGAATTCTTGTTCAAAACGTTTAAAAGCATGAGTCTATGGAGATGTGGATGAGGCAGTTTTGAAGTGGACAGTGTGAAAAATAAAAACAATGCAGCAATGAATTGGGATGAAGACGAAGATGATGAAGATGGAAATTATCCTGATGCAGAAATAAACAACCCTTCGTATGATGAAATGCTAAAATTTATTAATTTTAATTTAAGTTTTTTTAAAAATTGAAAATACAGTGTATTCCCGGACAATTTTTTGTTTTATTCTTGTTTTCCTTGCAGATTTCTTCTTGATGGGTAAAATATATAAAACAAATAGATATTAATTTACAAAATAAAGGTGTGATTAATTACTTTTTAATAATATTTAGTGTTTATGAATTTAAAATCTGTTTTGTGTAGTTTAAAGTATTTTAAAAGATGAATCTATATTTAACGAATTTTCCATATAACGAACTTTTTTTCGGGATTTAGCGACTTCGTTAAATAGGGGTCCGACTGTATTAGTTCTAAAATTGTTCCTTTTGAGAAGTTTTGGAGAAAGGCACGTCTCGTTAATATCCCAATTCTGAGTTTCTGTACAACTTTCCATATTTCTATAGAATTTCAAATTTATTCAGTCGCTCTGTGACATCCTTAGTAAGTCTATAGAATAAGTTCTACAAACTGAGTTCGAGTAATGAAAAATTCAAAAATACTAATCCAAGAAAAAAAAGTCTTCCATCAAAACTAGATAATAAAAATGGCCAAAACTTTAATCCAACTTTATTAACCGGAAGCACTTAGTCACAACAAACAATAAACGTCGTCAAATAAAATTCAAAAATGCCAAATTAAAGATAAAAAATTTTGCGTCAGCACGATGCACTCGAAAAGAGACTCCGCATTTGAGACAGAAGATCATTTGTGAAAGCAGGAAATTCCAGACGATATTGAAAGAGCGTCCCACCCCATTCGTGAAATTCAGCCCCGGGCTCAAAGATACAGCCGAAATACATCGAAGAGTATTATTTTAATAACGAAAACTCTTCGTTAAGGAAAGTGAAATAAAAAGAACGCATCTTCCGATAAAGGAAAAACTTCAAAAAGTTGAAGAAAATAAAGAATATATATATTTTTTGTGTTATTATTGATGAGCACGTCCCATTTTTGTGTTTCTTCGCATTTATTTAAATATTGATTTGGAAGTAGTGGGTCTTTGTCCCCTGCGTGTATTACCATCGAATTTTCATCCCTCGGGCTAAAATGTATTTATTAGCATTCAAAGAAAAGTAAAAGGAGAAATAAAAGCAATGAAAATGCAAATCACTTATTGAGTTTCGTCGCAAGCATTCGCATAGCTTTCACCGTCTTCGCCTCCGCGCACGAAAATCCCATTCTAAAAATAATGTGGAGTAATATTAAGAGCGAAACCGATATTGAATTTCATGCCTCTATATCGATCACCTTCGGGACAGATGAGGGGAATGTTAATACATTCGCGGGCGAGCGAAATTCCGCGTTAATAGTATGTCGTAAATCGGTGAACATGAATACAGTTTCAAGTTTCAGTGTCTTCGCAGTGAAATGAAGGGCTATCTATCAGCATGCGAAGGGATTGCAAGCACGCAGCGTGGTGAAGATGGCCGAGATTCCATAGCATTAGGGCTTCCGAATTAGTACCACAATACTTAACTTGGGTAAGTTACATTGCCCAATCTTATTATTATTCAGCAACAGAAAACGTTTGTTTCAAAATGTAAGGTTTATAAGCGTAACTCGCCCTTTCTAGAGGAAAATAAAAGACATTCCTTTGTATTTTCACCCTCTGAGCGGCGCAAACGTCTTTTAACGTTTTTCATGTTCAGTTCAAAAGCGGAGAGCTCGTATTTATATGTACATTTTCTTAAACAATCATGGATAAAGTGTTCTTAAGATTTCAGAGATATAATTAAATGCAAAAAAGATCGATTCGTTTACTTTAAAGCTACGTTTTCTAACCTGATAGCTAAAAGTTCAAAATAATTGGGAGCTCAGAGGGTTAAACGAAGGATATACTCAAAGGATTCTTCATCACCAACGGCAAAATTCGTCCATTTATCAGAGCATTTAGTTTAGTTGTATATTCAGGATTATTTAACTAAACTTAATAACATACGGCCTAACATTACTCGTATTGCAAATTTAACTCTTTAATCACGAGGCGACTTTTTTCTTCTAGCCCCTATAAAACCGGGCCTCTTTTGTAGGATACGACATGAATTGGACTCTCCTAAACTGGGTGGTCATTTCACCCACCCCATAGCCCTGCTATAACCTTCCCTTAGGCCCGGTGCACACTAGCCGATTTGTATCGTTGAAGCTATAAAAATAACAATAGTAACCCACATGCCGCTGTGGAGACACACAGGGGAATGGGGGTTACTATTGTTATTTTTACTGCTTCAACAACACAAATCGGCTAGTGTGAACCAGGCCTTAAGGTATCCGACTGGTTTAAAATCGTCGTTTTCGATGAAATTATCAAAAAACTTTTTATGACTTCATTTTTCAGCCTGTTTAATAAGCTTCATAAAACTGTCTCACTTTTTACTCTACGTGAATTACAAATGGAGTTACAGCTGTTTTATTATCGAACTGTAAACATTATTTTAAGTTGCATGAAAACTTTAAATGCGTTTCCTGAGAAATGATATTTTTGAGGAAAACTGTCGACCGTAACAATGATTTCTCAAAAAGTTATTCAAGTATTGATATGAAATTTTCTGAGATTGTTTTCTGCAATGTGCTTGATGTTTTCCTCTAAAAACTAAGGTCAATTTTAAAATCAAGTAATGTTTTTAAGTGTTTAAATATAAACAAAAGCATTTTTTTATGAAAAATTACCAGTTTAGTAACTATGTTCAGCTATATCTCAAAACTATTTTGAAGTACAAGAAATATTTTAGAGCATAACACAGATAGATGTCATAAAAATATACTCCTACAGGGATTTATGTATATTATGATTTTGTCTATGGCTGTTAGCGTAAGACAAATATTTTAGTCATTTTTCTTCAAATTTCTCAGTTTTTTAAAAAAAATATTATTTTGAAAGCCGAAAGCCCAATTTTACAATATTTTCATAGTTTTAAAACACATGCAGTTGAAAAATAACATATATATATATATATATATATATATATATATATATATATGCTATTTTTCAAAAAAATGGCTCCGAACACAGTCGGATACCTTAACGTGTCGTTTTGAAGCAACCTGGGGGAAATTTTGAGACGGACATCGTATTTCTGAACCGAGGTCAGATGACGAGAACGACACATGGGTTTGCACCCCCATCCAAACTTCCGCACCACACCAGAGGGAGGACGTTCCACCCCTACGTATGATTTGAAGTGCAACAGCCCCATACACGAGGGTCGTTCAGTGGAATCGAGTTTCGTACCTGAACTCCTCAGTCCCAAAGCCGAGTCCTTGCCACTAGACCACCGCACCACCTATCCACCAGAGAACAAACGGATTATGTGAAGATAATTCGAAATAAGCTTAGATTGCAAAAAGAAAGGAGCTTCAAGATATTTTATCTTTCAGATGTCAATTATACCGAAGATTATAATGACTTTCAAATTTTGAAATATCTCCAGAGGTAAATTGATATAAGTAAGCATGTGTATACTTGGCCATCACCTATCTACCAGAAAACAAACGGATTATGTGAAGGTAATTCGAAATAAGCTTAGATTGCAGAAAGAAAGGAGCTTCAAGATATTTTATCCTTCAGATGTCAATTATACCGAAGATTATAATGACTTTCAAATGTTGAAATATCTCCAGAGGTAAATTGATATAAGTAAGCATGTGTATACTTGGCCATCACCTATCTACCAGAGAACAAACGAATTATGTGAAGATAATTCGAAATAAGCTTAGATTGCAAAAAGAAAGGAGCTTCAAGATATTTTATCTTTCAGATGTCATTCATACCGAAGATTATAATGACTTTTAAATTTTGAAATATCTCTAGAGGTAAATTGATATAAGTAAGCATGTGTACTTGGCCATCACCTATCTACCAGAGAACAAACGAATTATGTGAAGGCAATTCGAAATAAGCTTAGATTGCAAAAAGAAAGGAGCTTCAAGATATTTTATCTTTCAGATATCATTTATACCGAAGATTATAATGACTTTTAAATTTTGAAATATCTCTAGAGGTAAATTGATATAAGTAAGCATGTGGATACTTGGCTCAAGATACGCGATCTGGATAAACTGCGTCAAAGCCAGTTGAATGAATGGGTATAGCTAACAAAACAGGCTGGACTAGCCATCCCAATACCAATGGAAATTTTTCGGTAGTATCAAAACATGAATGTTTTGAATCTTTGGGCTTGTCCCACGACAAGCATCAGGAACTAGAACCTCGCAGGATTCAACTGGCTGATATGGAATCTATAAAATTACAGTAATTTTTTAAAAACATAATGTAGGTTGTAATTCTCAAATTTTACAAACAGATGCGCGATGTCTTTTCGACTAGACAACTTGTTTGTTTGCTCAAAGCCTGCAAAGGGATACTTTTTCTCCGTGGATTGTCAAGACAGTAATAAAGAAAGAAAACAGCTTATATTTATAACGTTCCAAGAGATGAGAAAGAAAAACAAGGGAATAAAAAAATACTTAATACAAATGACAAAGATGTCTGAAAAATGATCCGAATCGCTGTCTTATTAAAACGAGAGAAGAAATAATCATACCCACTGTTCTGCATGCTCCGCGAGGCATCGCGTGCTCAAGAGGTCCCCAGCACGCAAAAAAAAGAAAAAAAAAATCCCATTGGAGTATCTCGCAGCCCAGACCACTCAACGCGTCACGGCCACAGCTAAAAGATCCAAGCTGCATGCGGAATTTGTCAGACGATTTCTTTTATTTCGTTTGGTGGAAATCTTAATTAAAAGCAACGTTGGTCGAAGCTCTAATGATCGCTAACCGCAACCGACAACCAATCCGTGAAAAGAAATCGACGAGGGGGAGAAAAAACGGTGCCAAACGATTTTTTTAAGGATAAGAAAAAAATACTAATTACTATCGATTTGAAACAGTTTAGAATTTAGTTCTAAATTCTTTTTTTAGATTCGAGTTTTATGTTGCACCTGTGTTATAACAATCTGTTCAAATTAATTTCGATACAAAAGTAGTTTCTCGACATGTTACGGTTTGATACACATGAATTACTCAAGATTTTTTTAAGAATAAATATTGTAGCGAATCTCACTGATATCGGCAATAAAATATTTTCAATATAAAAAGGGCAACACGGACTGTGCATACAATATTTTGTTTAAGAAATGAACGCATTAAGAATTTATTGCAATTTATGTAATATTATAATAAGTTTTGAAGCATAATAGAGTGAGAAAGAAATAAGCACTAACAAAAATTAATAACATTTCCAAAAAATTCGCTACTTTACCGTGATGTTAAGATTGAGACGTCCTCAGCATTGTAATTATGCAAAAAATTCCGTTGTATTACAAAGATATTAAAATAAAATAAGAAAAGAGACTGAGATAGAGGTAAAAATATAACAATATTAAGAAAAAATGAATGAAAAAGAACGAGGAAGAAGAATCCGATGGATGATTTCATCAGAAGCCTCCATCCATGCAGATTCAAAATTAGAATATGTTTCCTGTCGAGGAAAGCGACTTTAAGGTCGAAATTCAAATTTTCCCCCGAGACCTGAACCTATTCTGGAAAAAAATCGAAACAAAATAAGGAAGAAAATGTTTATCCACAAAGAAGAAATTCAAAACAGTCTTTTAAAAAAAGTCTGAAAAAGGGCTTAAATATCTTATCTCTCTTGGTTGTGGAATGAAACGACGCTTAACAAAGTAAAATTTGTTTAAAGGTTTGCACACCTATCTCCATGGATACACTAATTAAAAACCTGAGAATTTTTTGTTGTTTTTATACAGTTTCTTTATAGTTTTTATTTTGTGTTTTAGTATGTTAAAATTGTTTTACTTCATTTTATAATTTTTATTTTCATTTTTTATTTCATTATGTATTATAAACACGCTTTTTCTCCCCACCTCTCTCCCTACAAATAAATTTATCACTTCGAAATTTATAACCCAATAAATCGACGTTTGATATAAGATTGTGTTGAAGTTTTCACATGAACGATCTTTCTTAACACTTTGGAAGAGAGAAATGTAAAAATACGTTTTTCTCGAATAACCCAACATCGAAATTTTAATTCAAGAATTTGGTTGCGTACTAGTTTAGATGAGTTGGACATGTTAATAGATGTCTGCAGAATACTTCCACTTTTTCTTTTGTGGTATAAACTTTTTTAGAGTAAGCACAATTACGTTTGCCTTTTTATTAGAGATTGCATCCAATTCGTATCCCGCACACCCCAGCTAGCACAACATGTTGCACGATATTATACAATATTGTTCGATATTGCATAGTATGATATTCTACAATATTATACAATATTGCGAATATTGTTCAATATCGTGCAATATTGCACAATATCTTTGTGCTACTGGGGACAATATGTTAATATAATTATTTTTATCGTGCCTTAACTTGCAGAAAAAGAAAAATAAGCAAATAAAATGTCATCAATAATTGGAACTTCTCCGTTGCATCTGTGAGCTTCACAGCCATCTTAATTTATAAAACATTAAAAAAATTTGTGTTGAAATTTATGGATGGATTTTCATATTTATGACTGCCGATTATTTAGCACTGTATA
This sequence comes from Araneus ventricosus, assembly GCA_013235015.1. Classification (NCBI taxonomy): domain Eukaryota; kingdom Metazoa; phylum Arthropoda; class Arachnida; order Araneae; family Araneidae; genus Araneus; species Araneus ventricosus. The sequence goes on from BGPR01001538.1 coordinate 79,908, forward strand.
ACAGGATGTCTTTCAATTGCCTAAGATTTCCCTTTATTTTGATTTAAAGGAAAAGAGCAATAGTTACTTTGGTTAAACCAAGGGTCACGATTCTGCATGGTGTTGTGATCTGCATTTTTTGCTTTCACCTGCTCTTTATAAAGAAAACCACAATCTGAATTAATTTGAAATCTGATATTTTTTAAACATTTTAGTTTCTTAATTTTTCCAGACCAAAATTAGCTAATGATGTAATTTGCATTACAATTATAGTTCACATGCAAACAGCTATTTCAAAGTGAAAGGCAAATGCGAATTAAGGATTTCTTCAAAATATGTAAAATATTAATATTTGTTTAGCACAAATGTATTTTTGTTCATTTCTTTTATAAGAGCAGAACAATAAAATCAAGCAAATTATGAAAAATCGTACTTTGATTCTATTGAAGAAATGAAAGAATCTTTGAATGTTATTTAAAACAGTAACATATCAGCAACAAATAATTATAACAACGTTCAAATTTTTAAACATTTTATACAGAAAATTTTGTCCTTTAAAATTTCTAAATAAATACTTACTATGACGGAAATGACTAGTAAGCAATGTACATTACAATTATCTCTTATATAAGAAATTATATCTAAATGAAAAGTTTATGAGAAAGAGTTTTCATCCATAAATATTTAACAAAATTATTTAAATCCTGAAATCCCTTCTTATTTATAAAAAGAAAGGAGCAAGCATATTTTGTAACAAATAGGACCAAAGAAAAAAAAAATTTTTTTTCAACATACAGCATACGCAAAGTTATTTACCAGTGTTTTAAATATTATGTTATTTAATACAGTGATATGTCAGCAACAAACTATGTTTGTAATAATTTTCAAAATTTTTAAATAAAATAATTTTGTATAAAAGTTTGGCTATTTAAATTTACCAATAAGTATTTGCCAAGACGAAAATATGAGAAAAATATTATACATTATTTAGAAATATAATACACCTACATTATATGACTACAATTTTGCATTTTAATCTAAAATTCAATTACAGGCTTTCTGGATGTTAATAGCATAAACGACGCACAGATTATTGCGGCACATAAAATTCTGACATACGATGGAAACAACATTCTACGCATTTGCCAAGACAAAAATATGAGAAAAATATACATTATTTAGCAATATAATACACCTACATTTTATGGCTACAATTTTGCATTTTGATCTAAAATTCAATTATAGGCTTTCTGGATGTTAATAGCATAAACGAAGCACAAATTATTGCGGCACATAAAATTCTGACATAACATGGAAACGACATTCTACGCAGATATTTTTTGGATCTTTTCTCCAAAACCATCACTTTCAAGTACGCTCCATTTCTGCGCACGCTATATTGGATGGCATTATAAATAAACGGACAGCGGATGATAAAATAAGAAAGAGACTCGGAATGGGAAGTAAGTAAAATATTATTTTATGCATGTTTCGGGGTGTGAAAAGAAAAAAGCACTATCCGCGGGAGGTCGAGAGGGGGACAAAAAGAACAGTTTGACGTGTGATGCGATATACATTTGTTCCATTCTTTTTCACGTGTCTTCCGTACCGTTCACAATGACAAATGACTTGGGGGGAAAAGTGGTTGTATTCAGGTTCGAAAGCCCTTGTGACAGAAAATTCTCGACGTGTGCATATTTCGACAGATTCGATTCCTTAGTCTACTTTGAGTTTACCAACAATTTTAACAGATTGTTAGCAAGTATTAAAAAATGTAATTGCATGGAAAGTTTAGATAAAAATTTCCAATTCTCAGAACTGCATGTTTCAGACGACACGAGTTGAACGTTAATGTGAATAATTTCTTTTAACCCTTTCTGCTGCAGTGGTCACAAAAGAGGACACCCACTTTGAAATTTTCTAAAAAAAATCCCTTTCCACTTTGAAACCCTACAAATTGCAGGAAAAGGTAGCTAATAGTTCTCCTTTTCGAATGTAGATGGCAGCAGAATGAAATATCGCTTTCATTTTGGAATAAATATATATTTAAAATGCCCAAACTACTTGACTCAGAGATGGGAATTTGTTTGAGTTCTTGACGTTTACAATTTTAGCAGATTCACTCGACGACCATTTTCCTCCAATGTTCTTTAAGTATTAATTTATGTTCTTCTGTAAACTTCAACATTATTTGTGTTGAGCGTAGCAAGATGGTTGTCCCCAAAGGTGTCCCCATATTGGGTGTATTCCCAAATGGGGACGACTCTGCCCTTCAGAATGAGGCAAATTAAAAAAAATATTTTGTAGGTTCTATGTCTAGACAATAAACTAAACCCATTCATGATGTTCTTCTGTTATATTTCAAGAATTTTAGCACTTTGCGCCAGAAAGGGTTAATATTTAGAGCGAATTCAAATTCACAGGAAGGTATTGTTCTGTTCTTAACACTTTCATTGGGAATGCACCAGGAAAACTTTTCCTCTGCTTAAGGACTGGTACAAATGCTGTACATTTCAAGTATTAAGATTTTGCTTAACTCTGCGAGTCCTACTCCGCCTCAAAACGACCCATTCGGCAGAGACCGGACTCGGGTGGTTTCGGGCGACTGAGTGAATTTTACAGGAGAAAAGTTGTTCCTTTCTTTGTGTACAATTGATCGCCCGAACTTTAGTGTCGTCCTCCTGGAATTTCTGTAGAGAAAGGAAGGACTTCATTCTGTTTTCGTAAACGGAAATTTACTTCAGTTTTTGAGGTACTGGAACTCTCACTTTAGACGGGTTCAGAGAGTTAAGATAAATATTCTACTAAAGTATAAAGCATTACAATTTTTTCTACAAACAGTTATATCTTGGGACATGGTCTCCTATTGAACAGCAGTCGATTAATTTAGCCAAAGTGCCATTTTAAGCGATAGATGAAAACAGTGAAATAAAATATTTTGATAATGCTTTTGTCAAAATATATTTGAAAGAAATCAAAAAGTTCATCAATCCAGAAATGCATCAGTTCAGCTATATGCTTTTGGCTATATTCCGTTTAGATTCAGTCTGTCGAAAAGTGACCAAGTAAACTCAACTTTCAAAATATTATACCTAAACTTGAATGCCTTATTGAAAAAAAATCAAATTGCCAAATAGGCAATTTAATCTTCATTTCAATTTCTGCAATAATTTTTTAAATTTATTTCGAGAACAAAATTCAGAAAATGTCAAAAAAGAAAGGAAGAAAGTATCAAATTCAAAGCAATCAAATTCAAAAAAAGAAAGGAAGAAAGTATCAAATTCAGAAAGTATCAAATTCAGAAAGTATCAAAATTCAGAAAGTCACATTTTGAATCCGTATCATAAAATATGTAAAGCAAAGGATCGTTTGAAAATAATGAAAAGACAATTGTAAAATAAAGAATTTAGAAACATCTTAATTTTACTCTGATGAACATGGAATTAGTACTTCTCACTAAATTGCGCGCTCGGAGAAATGAACGATTCTGGATCTTCCAATGCATCCACCTCTGTGAAAATACGAACTGCTACTTTTTTTAAGAAGGCATTCCTTCGCTAAAGACATTTTTATACTCTTAAACAGATTATGAGATTGGATGACTCGTTAATCGGATTACTTCAACTAGGAAGAGATCAAGTGGGGATGTGTCCATTTAAAAAAAAAGGGGGGAAAGAGCTCAGCGAAGATGGCTAAACCATTCCCATAGCTTGCTAACAGATAATCAGTTTTAGGTAATTTATTTTGAAACAAATAAAAAAGATGCCAGTTATCTTCAGATGAATATAAAAACACTGCACATAATGAATTAAATCGCTTCTTAACAGCTTTTAAGAAGATTGTCAAGGGAAAAAAGTTAGCAAAGACAAATTATGGGCAAAGTGAATCTAAGGCTTAATCCATGTATTACGTAAAAGAGGAATTAACGGTATGATGAGGTTTTAATCGTGGACACTTTTATATTTAGCATCAGGAAAATGGTGAGAGAATCTGCATCAGCCACTTCGGGTTAAAACTTGTTTATTTGAAAGTTTTCCAAAATTTAAAATTGAAACACAAACGAATATTCTATAATGCACGGTAATATGCAAGACATTAATTAACATTTGTTGTAAAATAATATAAGCGATTGAATATAAATATAACTTTAAAGTGAAATACCAACATAATTTTAAAAGCGTGTTAATATTTTATTGCTGTCATGCTTTATGAAGGAATTTATTCACAGAGTGAATTATAAAGTCTGCATACATTTTAATTGATCTTTGCTAATTACATTCTTTGAGCAAACAATCTTGAAGAATGCTGGCAATAGACAAAACATACGTCGTACTGATGGTTTCAATATCACGAGACTAGTACTTTTGGGCGATTTTACACCGGAAAGGGATGACGGGCAATGAGTGGGATGAGCGCATTTCCGGAGTTCTTTTTTTAGGTCACGCTAAGTAAAATGTAAATATCTCCCTCAACATTTTTCACTTTTCCTTATTTTGGTGAAAATAACCCCGAATGGCGCATGCGCAAAAGCGCAGAGGGTTTCGGAATCTGAAAACATACAATATGTGGCTGTGTAGGAATGAGGTGTAAGCAGGCGAGGAAGTTTTCACGCAAATTCAGAAATACAGATCCCACTAGGCTGGTCATCAAGAATTTAGTGAAACACTTCAAGCGTAATGATAGCGTTAAGGTATCCGACAGTGTTCGGAGAAATGTTTTTGAAAAATAACTTATATATATATATATTTAATGTTATTTTTCAACTGCATATGTTTTAGAACTATGAAAATATTGTAAAATTAGGCTTTCAAAATAATATTTTTTTAAAAAAAACTGAGAAATTTGAAGAAAAATGACTAAAATATTTGCCTTGCGCTAACAGCCATACACAAAATCATATTCTAAATATACATAAATCCCTGTAGGAGTATATTTTCATGACAGTTATCTGTGTTAAGCTCTAAAATATTTCTTGTACTTCAACATAGTTTTGAGATATAGCTGAAAATAGTTACTAAACTGGTAATTTTTCATAAAAGATGCTTTTCGTTTGTATTTAAGCACTTAAAAATAATACTTGATTTTAAAATTGACCTTAGTTTTTTTAGAGGAAAACAGGCATATTACAGAAAACAATTTCAGAAAATTTCATATCAATACTGGAATAACGTTTTGAGAAATCATTCGACAGTTTTGCTCAAAATATCATTTCTCAGAATACACATTTAAAGTTCTCATGCAATATAAAATAATGCTTACAGTTCGGTAATAAAGCAGCTTTAACTCCATTTGTAGTTCACATAGAGTAAAACGTGAGACAGTTTTAGAAAGCTGATTAAACAGGCTATAAAATTAAGTCATAAAAAGTTTTTTGATAATTTCATAAAAAACGGCGATTTTAAAACAGTCGGATACCTTAAAGGCGAAGAACGTTCTGAATTTAACAGCAGATATCGTACAAACTATATACAGAACGTAACCCATCCGCTTCTCCAAGAACAGTAAATAGGAATCGTGGTATTCCAGTTCGGAAAATTCTAAGTTGCTTACTGATAAGGCATGCTACCACATCGAGATTGTCCATAACTTGGAAGTTGAAGACTATGCATCCGGTCTAGAAATGTTTTATGAACTTTTCAATGAAAGTTGTAGAAAATGCCGCTTTGATGCAGCATGTGTTGTTCAGCGGCAAACATGCATCCCATATCCGAGCTTGGTAAATCTTTGTCAAGGTTCGCGGTATTGGACTGTTGAAAAACCGAGTTACAGCTGAAAAGTCTAAAATTATGCCAAATATGTTGGAGAGCGTTTCGATTAACGGTGGAAAGCAGGAAAATACAACTAGATATACAATTGAATATCTAAAGAGACAAAAATTAATAGAAGCAATTTAATTTGTGTGCGCAAGTGCAGCATCATTCGGGAAAAAGTTGCGAAGCACAAAATAAATAAAAATATTAATAAAGGGAATTATAAATGTGGAAGAGTAAAAAATAATAGACAACGACAAGAAGTAAGAATCTGGTGAATGACTTCATCAGAGGCCAGACATCCATGCAGATTCAAAAATGGAATAGGTTTTCTGTAGAGGGAAATGACTTTAAGGTCTGATATTTAATATCCTCTTTTGGCCTGAACCTATTCCGGGATGTATTGGAAAGAAAAACATTTATCCACAAAGAAGAAATTAAAGATAGTCTTTCCCTTTATTAATATTTTTATTTATTTTCTAGATATGCAAGGTAGACACGCTGAAGGAAGGATAGTCCCGAAATGCAGGTTAGTGCTTAATTTGTGACCTACACTGGATGCATATTGCCATAATACGGTAAAATGTGAAATAAAATTTGTTTCTGCAGGAAATGGATATAATCACTTCATAATCACCCTGCATATATAAGATAAACAAAATTATTTTATCGTAAATTGTATAATTTTTGTTTATATGAAACATATTATTTATGCAATTTTTTAATGATGCAGGGCTACGGCTTAACCCTTTAAAGGGCAGTTATTTTCTGGTAGGGGTATAATAAAATAACTTCGAGATTGAGGTTAGTTTAAGGAAAGAAATTCATTTAGCTTACTGGACGACATAAATTTTTGTTAATTTTATTAATTAATTATCTAGTCAAGACACTTTGTTTAGGTTTGAGATAAGAAACGGGAACGTCTAAGTTTTTGTTTCATCGAAAAATATTGCGAGAACTCGCGCCAAAACCTTAAAAATTGATGAATTTGGTGGGAAGTATTCTTCCCATGGCCTTCCCCAGTAGCACAAAGATATTGTACAATATTGAAAAATATTCGCAATATTGTATATTATTGTATAACATCATATAATATTTTATAATATCGGACAATATTGTACAATATTGGGCAACATGTTGTGCCACGTGGGTTAGAAAGAGTAAAACCAACAGATATTTACTTTAAGAAATAAGGTATATTCAGCATATTTTGTGACTATCAGTCGTTTAAATAAATAACAAATCGACGCGTACTAATAAAACATATTTAGAAATGCGCGTTAACCACTTAACTGATTCATTTTCTTTACTGTCCAATTAGATGACACTTTCTGTTTTGGGAATGTGTTGTATTGATTCAATGAAGAGTCCACAGAATACTTGAGATGTTAATGACTTGAGATGTTACTCTTCATTTTTTGTGTCGAATTATAACGTCTACGAATGACGTAATTTCAAACTACAAGTGTAAAAATTCCCTAATTCGAAAAACGAGTAAACTCGGGATAATTAGTTAAGTGCTTAATAGTACAGTAGAGTCTCCCTACAACGAAATCTCTCTACAACGAATTTCTCCATATAACAAAATTTTTAATTGGAATGTTAAATAACATTCAAAATATTCTCCATATAATGAAGTGGTTGTCTCCCTATAACGAATTTCAGACCTTTATCTTTTCGATTTTTGTCATTTTTGAAGAAAGTTGCTAACTTCTGTGCAAACAAATCGCTCACAAGTGCCTGTTTCTGGAACCAATCGTATTGTTCATTTCAGCGATAACACATAACAATAGATTGCTACGTGAAGGGTAATGCAGTTGTGGGGACCTGGGTTTCTACAGAGGGAGCAACATTTCTACGGGTCAAGATTCCAAGAATCGGGGTGGAGGGGAGGTGGAAACAGCAACTGGATGTGACAATACGCATTTTATGTTTATCCATACTAGTACATATTATTCTCTAAATTGGTGAATTGTTTTCACTTTTGAACATTTTATTTATACAATAAAAATTAGTATAATTTTAACAAATTTATAATAAATATTACATCATTTTTAATTGAAAGTCATAATTAAATATTTTTGAATTTATCGCACATACCAAAATGTTTTTAACATTTACTTAAATAACTGCAAAAATCTCTAATCTCCGTATAACGAAATTTTCTCTACAGCGAATTTTTCAACTGGAACCAAGCGATTTCGTTATAGGGAGATTCCACTGTATTTTATTAATCTATCATGGATAGAGCAGAAATGCATTAGGGAAAGGGTTATCAAAGTCGTGTTTATTTTCCAAGTGATACGAAGTCAACAATCATCGACTTATCCTAATATTTATGAAAACATCCTTCTATATTTCTTCATCACGATCGATTGAACACTCCAGAGCAAAAGAAGAGAAAAAACAATGGCCCGTAATGAGTAAAACGAGTATTTAATGGCTGGTATACGCCTAAGCTGCAGCCACCTAAAAAGTGACATTATTCAACCATTACTCGCCCTGATGCGCTTAGCATGAGTGTCACGTCTCTGACATTTTAGGTAAAAAATGTCGGGACATGATGGCTATCCTAAGAATGACAAATGCCCACTAGAAGATGAATTAAAATCGGATATCCAAAGCACTTTTTTTCTTACTCTTATTTTGTCATCAGTAACGATTACTCCATTCAGTGATACCTCCCGTTTGTAAAGATATCTTGATAAATCATCCCCAAATAAAAAAGGCGCGAGAGAGAAGACATGTGGTATATAAAAAGCTTAATATATTTTTAGAATCGGAATGGCTTAACGCGAATGATTGATTATTAAATACTTGTCAGCAATGTTGGTAAAAAATACTGTTTGTAAATGAAATAAATGAAGTATAAGAGTATGTTTTACAGGTTCAGTTTTCGGCTCTTATTTTGTCATCAGTAACGATTACTCCATTCAGGGATACCTCCCGTTTGTAAAGATATCTTGATAAATCATCCCCAAATAAAAAAGGCGCGCGAGAGAGAAGACATGTGGTATATAAAAAGCTTAATATATTTTTAGAATCGGAATGGCTTAACGCGAATGATTGATTATTAAATACTTGTCAGCAATGTTGGTAAAAAATGATGTTTGTAAATGAAATAAATGAAGTATAAGAGTATGTTTTACAGGTTCAGTTTTCGGCTCTTATTTTGTCATCAGTAACGATTACTCCATTCAGGGATACCTTCCGTTTGTAAAGATATCTTGATAAATCATCGCCAAATAAAAAAAGTTTGGTGAGAGAGAAGATGTGTGTATATAAAAAGCTTAATATATTTTTAAAATCGCAATGGCTTAACGCGAATGATTGATTATTAAATATTTGTCAGCAATGTTGGTAAAAAATACTGTTTGTAAATGAAATACAAGAGTATGTTTTACAGGTTTGGTTTATGTTCACACGATCGATGCGTTTGCGGTGGTAAAGGTGATCCAAACCACTACGCGGAAGTCTGGCCAGTGAAAAAATCCTTTCATTTCACGAATCCCAGTGCTGAAAACATTTCGACGCGGTGTGAAAATATTGTCCAGGACAAAAGATCCCCGACACGACTCATGAATATTATGAAGATCCTTGATGAACGAATGCACCATATCATTATGGATTAAGAAAGATTTTTCTGGGATCCGTCAGCAATTAAGACTTTCATTGCAGACTGTTTCAGTTTGCTTTTTGTATTTATTATTTAGTTGTTTTAATTTTTTTCCTTTTGTTTTGTATTTCATCTTTACGCTGAGAGGGTTTTGTATACCCGCAAATCTTTATATGGCCCGTTCCTTCCCGGTGGATTAATAATAATAGTATGTTTTACGAAATATATGCACCAAAGTACCGTCTGTACGTTTCTCATTTATACGTCGTTTCATCACAGTCTCGATTCATTCGTATTCATTGTAATGATAAAGTACTTCGTTCGTACGACGGAAAGCTTCGGTTATACGTCGTTTACCCCGTTCTAAAATGTGAGAATTTCCTTCTTTCTAGTATGCGATCTGTTGTAAAGATATCTTGACATTGAAATTATTCAGAATTAACGAATTAATAGAATACATATTGTCTGGTGATTATTTAAGCGATGATGAAGTTATTCCAGAATGTATGAAGAAGTTATTCCAGAATGTATGAAGAAGTTATTCCACTTTTCTTTAAAGACACAATGGTTTCCATTGAAAAACTTTGAACTATTTCTTTTATCAAACGAATAATGAACGAATCTTTGTCTAGTGCTAATTTGAGCGATAATGAAGAAGTTATTCCAGAATGAATGAAGTTATTCCAGAATGAATGAAGTTATTCCAGAATGAATGAAGAAGTTATTCCAGAATGAATGAAAAAGTTATTCCAGAATGAATGAAAAAGTTATTCCAGAATGAATGAAAAAGTTATTCCAGAATTAATGAAGAAGTTATTACACTTTTCTTTAAAGACACAATGGTCTCCGTTGAAAAACTTTGAACTATTTCTTTTATCAAACGAATAATGAAAACATTCAGTGAACTTAATTCAATTCATAATGATGTAATTACTACTCACAGACAATCGACACGTCAGATGAAGGTTAAAGATTTTTTAAAATTAAACGCCTATCTGCGTGCACATAAATCATATGTATAATTAGTACTCTAGATATTCAATAAAAGGTATGATTTTTTCACTTTTATCATAAATGTTTAATTTAAAAAGTTAATTATTGATTTTCATGCTATGCAGCTAGCACTATCTTAAAACACTTTAAAATTAATAATGCTAAACGAATTTGCATTAGTACCATGAAATTTGTAATAAAGTGTTTAGTAAAATTTCGCTTTACATTTATACGTCAGTCCCTTGAAAGACGTATAAACTGCGCTTTACTGTATTTGTTGCTGCAATTAGGACTATCATTTATGGGCCAAATAACAAATGTTATTATCAATCTGCTTTGAAATCCTATTGGGTAGGGATACACGTTATCTTTTTCCTGAATGTATTTTATTCGCGTTCTCAGAATTATTTCTTAAAAAATTCAATTTTGTTGGAGAGCACAAAATTGTCCAATCATTAATTGACAATATGGATTGATAGGTAAAATGATAGTTTTAAAAATGAAATAATTGTCAGAGTACAAACTATATCGTCGTGTTTTTCTTTACTACATAATTTTGATTTTTTTTTAAATGAAAAATTAGGAATTCAGTAATTTCAAACATTAAAAAATTCAATTATTCGCCCAAAGCTGAAAAATACCAAAGAATGATTTTTTATAGTAAAGAAAGCTAATCCAAAGCTATCTGTTAAAAAGTAAGATTGGAACTTTTCGATAATGGAAAGAACGGAAAATTTATATTTATGAACTTGCCATTTATTACTGGAAATTTAAGAAGATAAAAAAGAATTTAAATATGCAATAAATTAAATCTCTAGTAAAATCGTAATCGAACGAGAACAACATTTATAGTTCTCTTAATAAACATAAAGACTATTTTGTACAATACGGAACAGCCAGTTAAATAACAATTATTGGCGATATTAATTCTCAGCAAGAAAAATAGATTCTTACATACACATACATAAGATTTGTTACAATCACAAATAATTATCTCGCATCAAACAAATATTTCTAGCATTAAGAAATTGACACAAGATTACACACCTATTGAAATAGTATTCTTTCTTGAAATATGATTTTAAAATCGCTGCTTATAATAAATAGTTCGATATAAATCAGTACAACGTACCGCATATGTCACTTCCACCAGTTTTCTATATGAAAGTGGTAAACAAAGAATTCGTGCTTGATTTCACTTACCTAGAAGAAAAGAAAAGATTTCTTTAGCATAAGTACAATAAAACAACAGCAAATATATTTTGATACGGGCAAAACCATTAAAGAAGATATTTGAGAACGAAGCTATTTTCAATTAAACATTGCAGTATTTCAGTACTGATAAATATTTATTTTCCCAATAATGATATTTACTATGTCCGATATTATAATAATTGACATTTCGACATATGCTAGACGACATTCTTTCAGTCAGATAAGAATGTAAATTTTTCGAGTGATTATAAAAGTTCAAATTAAATCTTAACTGACTTAATACTGTTCATTAACATAGTTGTTTTGTGTGGAAGGAAATGCCACGTCTCAGACAGGTCAATATCAAATTGATTTTTAGATTTAATAATATTTGTGTATTTGCCTGGAAATAACACTTATACAAAAATTTAAAAAGGTATATTTTATTTTTTATATTTGTTTCCCTTATTTTCCTTAAGCATTTAGTATATTTTTGAGAAAACATATAGGCAAGGATCAACTTTTATATTTTTAATATGAATGGAAAGTAATAAATGAAAAACTAGAAACAGCACATACGGGCGTTTAGGTAAAAAATATTTTAATTCATAAAAAAATCTTTAAGCCTTTATGGAATACTATATCCATTCGACTTAGTACATGAATATTTGACACCTTCCGATTTAGATTTATTCTTAAAGTATTTCTGCCTTTTCAAATACTTTATCTTGCATCTCTTCATTCTTGTCTCAGGTATTATTTCCCTTTGATACATAGTTAACATGGTTTAGAATTTAAAAAATGCATATAATTTCAATTTTACAGCATTCTACAAATGATTTTTCTTCTTTACAAAATTGATTATAATTACTACTCAGAAACAATGCTTAGTTTAAAAAAAACTTTCACACATTTAACCCTTAACGGCCAAAAGGCCCCAATACGGGGACATAACACTTGTACCGTAGAAAACGAAAGGCCGCAATACGGAGACATAACACTTATGCCATAGGAAACGAAAGGCTCCGCTACGGGGACATGTAATGAATTCCGTTTTAATTTCATTCATTTATCATCGCTGTAGTTTTCTTTATAAAATGTTGCAACATATTACAGCGTTGGTTTGTTGATCATATCATACTTTCAGAAATTATAAAAATTAATTTCATTTATAAAAGTATAAATCAACTAAATATATTAAATTTATACCTAGATAATCAGTTTAAATTTTCATCCTTGTAAACGTTTTAGAATTTCACCTAAATATCCGTCGTCTTATGGGTGAATATTACAAAAAAAGATATCCGCCGTTAAGAGTTAAAGATCCAGATCCATGAATTAAATAGCGACTCACAAAGGTACGCTGATCTCTAAAAATACCCCTGGAGCTTCGAGACGTGAACATCCCTCATGCTTTTTTTTCAATTACCTACAATGAGTTAGAATTCTTCAATAACGAATATTGTTTCAAATAACAAATGTAACCTTTCATGCATGTTGGAAGCACATACTATCTTAAATTATATTGCTCATGTTCACACTCAAAAGAATCCAGACCTTGTCAAAAGTTCGTTACAGAACACAAAGAATTGTTGTAAACATTTCTATTGCACATGTTCTCGGATGTTAGTCAACCGCAAAGCCATCCAAGGCAATTAAAAGCTATCTTGAGTCTTAGCGGTGTCACCAAAGACTAATCCCTCTGCACACACCATATGTTTCAACTTATAAACTTCCCACAGGACAAAAAGCTGACGTCGCGAACAGTTATAACACCGAAAAATCCACGCAAGGACAAAAAACAGCAAGGGGAGTCATTGTTTTACGCGACACCCGAGGTGAGAAGTGCAGACCATAAAATCCCTGGTGCTCCAACTTCCTGCACCCGCGCTTAAGTTGTGCTAAGTCACGTTCGCGTATTCTATTATTGGTCCAGGGCAAATAGTGCTTTTGATGTCCCGGAAAGGTTTATGATGCCTCGTTTGAAAAACTGCCAGCGGAACTACTTTTGCTTCCATAGACAAAAAAGAATAAATAAGTCTATTCGGATTTTTCTGAAGTAATTTGTATCAAAAAGACGGAATAGATTGCTAAATTTAGAAGCAAGGCTTATACAAGTCCAAGCATCGTGCGAGCTTGCAAGGACATTGACTTAGACAGAATGATCTAGAAATAACGATTCGGCAAGGAATGGTCTTAAGGACAATAAGGGAAGTTTGTTACAATATAATACTTAACTTTTCAGGAGGTGGCTTGCTGTTAATTGTAATGCAGCTTCCAATATAACGGCGACATTTTTTTTTTTATATAACAGCATGAATTTTAAAAACTTTGTCTCATCAAAAAGTTTACTTTCCATTGCTTTTACCGCTTAACGTAACAGCCCGAGAATACTCGTGCATCGAATTATCGAAATTTTAGTCTTATAAACTAAAATTGAATCATAAATTAGCTTTATAATTTGACACAAAAAATATGTAGGATCCATGAACATTTTAAGTATCCTATGTCTTCTTAGATGAATGAAAACGACAGCCCCTTTCCAAAACAAGAGGGATCATCTTATTAGATAGCAAAGAAAACTATTCAGTTAAGTGGTTAATGGTTGAATACCTAAAATTGTTTGTTATTGTATACTAAAAAGATTTAAAGATAATTGGAAGTGAAATGATACAAAAATTTTTACACTTTAGAGCAATGGTGTGAAAACTATTTTTAGGAGTTGGCTGAAAAAAAAATTGAAGAGAAAATATAATTTACTATAAAATAGGGATGTAACGAATATTCGGCATCTATTCGGTATTCGGCCCTTTTACCGAATCTTTTCACGATAATAATTTGTTAAATATGTTATTAAATAATAAAACAAAAAATAATGCAGAATTATATTTCAGCGCATTTTTTATCCAAAAATCTAACATTTACTCAATTTTAAGTTTACATAGTACATAAATGTATTTAATAACTTTACATGTTATTTATCGTTGTAAAGCCTGAAATTATGATGTAAAGCAATACTTTTTTGCCCTTTTGCCGAACTAAACTGATATTCAGTCAAATAAATTCAGGATAGTAATTTTTAAAATATATATTTAACAAATAATATTGCAGAATTGCATTTCAATACATTTACTATCAAAAATCTCCTTACATTTATTCAATTTTAAAGGGGGGAGTCAGTATTATTAGGGACTGTTAAATAACCTTGAAAGAAAAGGAGAAATGTTTTACTGGGTAGTAAGTAGAAGCGAAGAAAATATTTTAAAGGAAATAACATTCTGACTTGAAGTAAAGACATTTGTTATATCATCTAATTTATCTATAGATAAACTTATACTATTACAATTTATTTAGATTTGTGAAAGCCACATAGTGTTATTAATGGAATTAAATTATTTAAAATACTACAAAAATACATCAAGGTGTTAATATTTAATAAAATCAATAACGAATAATAAAAAGATCAATTTCATTAAATCTTTAATTTTTTCATTTAAAATTGTGAGGAATATTTTTTTTTACCATCAAAAGTGAAGTGTTTTTAAAAAGTAGCTATTCGGCCCGATTTTGGACATTTGTTATTTTTTATATTATTTTAAATATTTTTAATATTAATGTAATGAATGATTGAAGCTGTGAATGCAATCCCAAAATTATCTCAAAAACTAGTTGGATCCGGGTATACAGATTATATTATTATAATATTTTAAATTATTATGCCATAATTTTAAAATCTACTGTGGGTCGGATTAAACTTCTAAATGGGCTGCATCTGCCCGCGGGCCATAGTTTGCCCATCACTGGTTTAGGGTATTAGTTCTCAAAGAAAAATGGTAGTTCCTTAGAATACATAATACTGTTTAAGAAACGAAAATCGAGCCGACAAGTCTCCTTTTGAGTATACATTTAATTTATTAGAATTTCAATCTGATTTTTGAATTTTTTTACTTATGTGGACGATATTAGGCCTAATATATAGACAGTCGGACCTCTATTTAACGAACCTATGTTTTGCGAATTTCTCTATTTTGCGAACTTTTCCTTAGAACCAAGAACATTTTGCGAATTTCTTCATAAAATAGCCTCCAAATAGCGAAGTGCACTCTCTATTTAACGAACTTTTTCTTGTGGTCCAATATTTTTTTTCTCCCTATTTCTCAAAATATTTCTAAACATTTTAAACTTATTCTTTCTTTTAACACATTTTATGGTGATCAATGACCTTGAAGCTGAAAAATGTGAAAGCGATTCTTCATGAGGTGGATAAAGGCGTGAAAAAAAAGTACATTGCTTTAAAATTTGGTATTCCTCCAAACAGCTCATGAACCATAATAAAAAAAAATCGTGATACGATATAAAATTATGATTCATCGAATTCTTGTTCAAAACGTTTAAAAGCATGTGACTACGAAGATGTGGATGAGGCAGTTTTGAAGTGGACAGTGTGAAAAATATATAGCAAATACAGCAATGAATTGCGATGAAGACGAAGATGCAAATGATAATGATGCAGAAATCAACAAACCTTCGTATGATGAAATGCTAAAATTCATTAATTTTAATATAAAATTATTTTTAAATTGAAAATACAGTGTATTCCCGGACAATGTTTTGTTTTATTCTTGTTTTCCTTGCAGATTTCTTTTTGATGGGTAAAATATATAAAACAAATAGATATTAATTTACAAAATAAAGGCGCAATTAATTACTTTTTTTAATAATATTTAATGTTTATGAATTTAAAATCTGTTTTGCGTAGTTTAAAGTATTTTAAAAGGTAAATCTCTATTTAACCAATTTTCCATATAACGAACTTTTTCCGGGATTTAGCGACTTCGTTAAATAGAGGTCCGACTGTACTTTCATTCTTCTCATGGAGGCTTATGATTAGAATTTTATTTACCTGAGAAATTTTCTAATTCTGACACTGAATAAAGGCATTTAAAACATTTTACTTATTGAGGGCATGCTTATCCAAGTATCGGATCAACGAAATGTTGTAAACATGACGTCATTATCACACGATAAACGTAAGAGCAGATATAATCTGAACATATTTTTTTACGCTATGCTGTGATGTCCTTTCTTTTTTCATAATGCTGGAAGCGCGATATATTAGGTTGAAGATAATATTAAGGAATTTTGTTGTTGTTGTTGTCCAAAAGTTTCTCAAATTCGATCAGAAACAGTCGTCTAAATTGGACTCTAAATCAATGGAGCAATTTTCTTACATATACTTTCAATCTCCTCATGGAGATTTATAATTAGAATTTTATTTAAATGCGAAATTTACTAATTCTGCTACTAAATAAAGGCATTTAAAACATTTTCCCTACTGCATGCTTCTCCAAGTATCGGATCAACGAAATGGAGTCAACGTGACGTCATTATCACATGATAAACGTACGCTATGCTGTCACTTTTTTTTCCCCTAATGCTGGAAGCGCGATAGATTAGGTTGGAGATGTTAGGGATTTTTTTTTTTTTTGTCCTCCAAAAGTTTCTCAAATTCGAACAGAAACTGTTGTCTAAATTGGGCACTTTAAATCAATGGGGCAATTTTCTTGAACAAGAGGAATGTCCCAGAAAGCAGTTAGAATCACTACTATTGCTCATAAATTAGAAATTAAACAGGCCAAAGCAAATAAAATAGAAAACAAAAGGACAAATACATCAAATGTTGGTTTAAAAAGAACAAAATAACTAAGACTACATGGTTTTGTATCAAAAGTGAAGACGCAAGGGTTAAATTAAATTATACTGTGAATTTTTAAAATGTCATACTTCGGTTCGCGCATTGTTTGCTGGAGTGAATTTCAGAACCAAAAAGTATTTTTCCTTTGATTGTGCTTAAAGAAATTGGTTGTCCAATTAGGGCAACCAGTGCCTAACTTAAACCATTTTCCTCAAATGGACTGATGACACAATTTAAGCTATTTTTTTCCTACTTTAAAATGTATTTTATAAAAGTTAATTTAGTTGCTTTGAATATAAATAAATTACAAAGAAGTTATATATATATATATATATGTAATAATCTCTCAATTTTATTTCAAATTCTAATATTATATATTTTAAAATCTTAATGTATTCCAAAATCACTTTTCTAAAACTCCAGTTTCGTTCTTTCCCCGCGCTGGAGGTATATTAAATCTCTCATTTTGGCATGTTTAGTACTAAAAGAATATTTTAATCGCTTTCACGTGCCGACAGAAAATCATGACGGCGTCTCTTTGGCACCAGACTTTTTCCCTGAAACGCCTACGTAACTTATTAAAAATACCCAATATTCCCTTCACTTTGATCACGTGTCCATATGTTATTCCCTCATCCGAGAGAATACAGGGATTTTTCTGTGCACTTTCGCTTGTAACCTAAACGGAGATGGCCGTATATCCACCACTCTCCTATCGATAATAAAAAGAAATTAGTTAATTACTCGGCCTGTGTTTATTTTCACAGGCCGACTACAATAACGGATACGTTATATATATTTTTTATTAGAGTTGTTTCGCTATCTCTGCACATTAACCCTTTCGCGTTCATTGGTTTGGCATTGAAATCACACATTGAGAATTTTTTTACTGCGCATAGACGAAACGTAACGTAATTTTTTTTTTATTACTTAAGAGACAGATATATAGGGCAACTTCAATAAAAATTCCAATTCAGTACCGTTAGTATTCAGAAAGATATCGGCATTGAATCAGCTAAGTTGCTTTCGATCTCTAAGAGAAACAAAATGATGAGGGTTGTTACACAAATTGATATTTTTTAAAATTGAATCTTCGAAAGTAATATTGAATGTTATGAAGGTTGAATATCCTGAATATTCAGGTATACTTAAATTAAATACATAATTCCAATTGCATTTCGATTATAACTTCCTCGGAGGAAAAATAGCCAGTTACCGATCATTGATTTCACTGTGAAACCACAAATTTCTTTAAAATAAAAAAATGCTAAAAATTTTTTCTTTTACATATTTATGAACAGATACATGTCTAATAATAAATTTTTGAATACATTTAGTAATTATCAGAACGAAGCATGTAATGAACTTCAAATGGTTGAAAATTGTTAATAATGAGGTGGTGCAAATTCGGCAACCCTCCTTTATTACTGTCATGTCACTAACCTCCACGTAACTGTTCCGGCTTTCAGCCAAAGGAGGTGAAGTGAAGAGTAGAAGAACAGTTGCGCGCGAGCGAGGTGGTAGACGCCATTAATGGGATTTGGGTCTCTGCAAAGAGTGTGCACGTTTCTGTAGGAGTTCTTGCGGTGAACTCGGAGTTAGTAATTATGAGTAATCTTACACGAGAATCCTAATTGTACAGACCTAATCCGGGGATCCTATTTTCAGATTCTTTCATTAATGTTAATAGTTTTTTCAAATGAGTATAAAAAGTTTAATTTTTCCTTATTAATAGCTTATTTTAATTTTATTAGTCATAACTGTCTAAATATTAGCATTTTTCTTCTGATTAATTAGTTGGAATTTTTCTTCATAGATGGAGCTAGTCGCTAGCTTCCAATACTTTTTATTCCATTTGTCATTTCGCGTCTGGCGTATCCTGTTTTATGATAATTTTGGCAGAGAGGGTAAATTATTTTACAAACTCTAGTTTCTTTTGGATTTTTATTTAGGATTTTTTGCCTTTTGATTTTTCAAAATGTTTCTCGTTTTGCGGTTGGACAGAATTCAGGCCACAAGGGGTATACTTTTGATTTATAATCTTACCCTTGACAGAAAATTTTGTCCATTTTAGAACTCCTATGGCGAGTGGTCTTTGAAACAGTTAGTCATTACGGTTCTTATCCATTCCTTACATTTTGTATAATCCCTTTTACATTCTAAATTCTACCTTATGTGTTCTAAATATTAATTGTTGTAATTTTTTGTTGATGCAATCACTTGATGCTGTTGCGTTGAGCACGCAAAAAAGTGTATTATTATCGTTTTTAGTTTGAATCTTCTGTTTCTTATTTACACTTTTTTATATTTTATTTATATTTCTTTTAATTTATATTTCTATTATGTGTTTCTGTATTATATTAGAAATAGTATTATATAGAATGGCGCATATGCAGCTAAGAGTTTTTAATTAAGTTTTAATTAATTTTTCACTAATTAATTTATAGTTACTATCTTTGTTAAATTTTGCTAATTATAACTGCTAATTATACATATGTATATATCTCCTATTTAATTGTATATAATAGAATTAATAAACTAGTGTGAGAAAAAATTGAATTTATTGAAGGCTGGAGTACACAGTTATTACAATTACATAAGCATGAATTGATTCTACTGAAATAATTCAGTTTTTTATTAGTGAGAAACGACAAGTAAATTTTAGGGCTCGGACCTTTGCGAGCTGGGATTCAAAGAATCAGAAAAAGGAAAATACCGGTTTCATGTTTTATAATAATGATTTATTCATTTCATGTTTATTTAG
>BGPR01001538.1:99908-111095 GCA_013235015.1 Araneus ventricosus
GGTTTCATGTTTTATAATAATGATTTATTCATTTCATGTTTATTTAGATTTTATAATGAAGCACGTGGTTCAAAAGGAACATTTCTGTAAATGGAATTTTAGAAAAAAATCCCATTAACGAACCGATAGATTTTTTTCTTTTATCTGTTCTTTACGTATTATAACGACAGGTCATTTCTGGCATAAAATTCCGACTCTTAAGATATGGAAAAAATCTCTCTCGAAAATAAACGAGATGCTGAATTAGCTTTTTTTCATTTCCATTTCCTTTTTTCTCTGATTTTCTGCCTATATACATCATTGACGTTTCTTATGATTTTTTTCCCATTTTCACTCTCTGAGCATCTTAATGGGAAAACAACCGGAAAATATGAAATCAACTAAGTCTTTCAGTCTTTTTTACATGTTCCAATTGACTCTACCAAACGTTAATTACCATACAAAATCATATTGAAAAAACTTGCAACACAAAATAACTGGATATGAGTAATGGAAAAAAATGTCTCGAATCAGAAGTAGCTGAAGGCGTATTTTTTTACGTTCTGGCGCATTTAAGTTTTATTTCTTTATTTTCGTCTTCGTTAATTCAGAAACTTTTTATGGGCATTCGTTCTATATATACAGTAGATTAACCAGACATTGAAAAAGAGCAACAAATGCTTATACATTTAATCAATATGCATAAAAACGTCTCGATTGAAAATTGGTTTGATTTTTCAAATGGAAAGAGTCTTTAGAAGCATGATTTTGATAATATCTTATTTGGGAGGATTTATTAAGAATACTGTTTATTTTATTTATTTTTATTTATTCAAAGAAAGCACACTACAGAGATGACTCCATTTGCAGAGTGCATCATCAAAAAACATACAAAAAAAACACAAGCCACAAAGTGAATTAAAAAACAGAGAAAAAAAGTAACTGCAGAAAATACAACAGTTCAAAGCTCGGAACCTCATCAGTTATAAAAATGTAAACACAAATGTTTTAAAATGAAAACACGCAATTACAAAAGCACTCAAAACACATTGAGGCTCCAAAAGTCCATCAAGAAACATACAAAAAAACACATGCCACAAAGTGAATTAAAAAACAAAGAAAAAAAGTAACTGCAGATAATACAACAGTTCAAAGCTCAAAACCTCATCAGTTATAAAAATGTAAAGACATAAATGTTTTAAAATGAAAACACGCAATTACAGAAGCACTAAAAATGCATTGAGGCTCCAAAAGTCCATGTTGCACACCGTCACATTAAAATTATAAAAAAAAAATCGCACAATTTAAAAAAAATTAGAACACCAAATCAAAAAACCATTAAAAAAGCAAGGGGAAAAAAGTCAAACACACACAAACACTAGATCAACGTCTAAAAATCTTGATATGTATAGTCAAGTGTAAAAAATAAAAAGAAATCAGGTCATGTATTTAAAAGTTGAAAACAATTCGATTTAAAAACAGTAGGAGACATATGATAAATGTCCAGTTCACTAGAGATCTTGTTAAAAGTCTTATAAAATTTATACAACGAGAACCTATCAATATAATTAAATCTAGAATACACATTAGGAAAAGAACCCTGGTTCCTTAAAGATCCAGACTAAGAATTTTGTAATTACGAACCAGCAAAACAATAATAAAAATTTATGATACTGAGGTTCAACAAGATCCTTCAGAAGTACTAACCAAATATTTTATAATCCTAATTTGATTTAAATAATTCCATAAAAATTTAACAAATAGCTTTCATATTAAATATCCTTTCAGTTATCATTAAGGAACGTTCTATTTACTTTTCTCTCCTATCCATACTTAATACTTGGGTCCTAAAAATTAATTTAGTTGGGGGGGCGCGAATAGGAGCGGCAAATAGAAAGCTTTCAGGCAGCCAAGACTTAAAATAATTAACTGTTCTAGAAGTTCAAGTAATTTAGTACTCATTAAATGATCATTAAAGCGAAATTAATCTTTCTGTGCTAAGAAATAATTAACTAGGCATGTCGGTAAAATAATGAAATATTTGAAACTTATTTCAACGCACAAAACGCACTTTAAAGGTCCAAGGAAACTCCAGCAACTAAATGGATTATAATAAATGCATAAAAGCTTCCATACAACAATTACAGTAGAGTCCCCCTACAACGAAGTCTCCCTACAGCGAATTTCTCCCTATAACGAAATTTTTAATCGGAATGTTAAATAACATTCACAATATTCTCCATATAATGAAGTGGTTGTCTCCCTATAACGAATTTTTTCAGACCTTTATCTTTTCGATTTTTATCATTTTTGAAGAAAGTTGCTAATTTCCCTGCAAACAAATCGCTCACACGTGCCTGTTTCTGGAACCACTCGCATTGTTCATTCCAGCGATAACACATAACAATAAAATGCTATGTGAAGGGTAATGCAGTTATGGGGACCTGGGTTTCTACAGAGGGAGCAACATTTCTACGGGTCAAGATTCCAAGAATCGGGGTGGAGTGGGGATGGAAACAGCAAATGGATGTGATAATACGCTTTTTATGTTTATCCGTACTAGTATATATCATTCTCTAATTTGGTGAATTGTCTTCACTTTTAAGCATTTTATTTATACAATAAAAATTAGTATAATTTTAACAAATTTATAATAAATATTGCTTCATTTTTAATTGAAAGTCGTAATTAAATATTTTTGAACTCATCGCACATACTAAAAGGTTTGTAACATTTACTTAAATAACTGCAAAAATCTCCAATCTCCATATAAAGAAATTTTCTCTATAGCGAATTATTCAACTGGAACCAAGCGATTTCGTTATAGGGAGATTCCACTGTACTTTATTCAAATCTGTATTAATGACGTGTAGAGAGTAAAGAATTGTATGTCGTAACGAATTATAAGTTTTATAAATATCCATCTAAATTCAAACCGGCGCATAATTTGCTTTAAATCAACATTTCATTCTGTAAAATGATTATAAACGTGTTATTATGGCACTGAGTAGATGCAAGGATTCAGCCAAAATCCAACACCGAATAGAAGACAGTAGGGTACCTAGAGACGAGTTTCAACGATTTTTCGTCAATTTTAGAGAGGAATATTAGAAATTGCAATATACTCGATCGTCACATTTTAAAAACAAAATTTCTCTGCTTTCTCCATTGACATTACAAAGAAAGTAGCTAACAACCCGAGTCTATTTACAATTCTTGTAAATTGACACGAGAAAAGCTCAGCGGCAATTTTCCAACGTGTTTTTAATACCACAAGGGGTTTTATTTGTTTGCTCACATATATTTTATGAACATTTAAAATCAATTGTGAAAGACTACATGTATTTTAATAAAAAATTGCCCTTTTAAACTTAACCGTCACCACAGTAAAAGTTAAATGTAAATCAAAATACTGAGCCTTCTAGAAATGTTGGGTATTATTAAAATAAACACGGTTTAACCCTTTCCGGCACAAGGCATTAAATTTTTAAAAATATGATTTAAAAACATCATGATTAGACCTAGTTTATTGTTTAGACATAGAATTTACAAGAAAACAACTCTTTTTCAGGAGGGGTCGTTGTCCCTCTTTGGGGACACTCCCTCATATGAGGCCCCCTTTGGACACAGCCATCTTAATACGCTGAAAAATTAGTGTTAAATTTTACACAAAATACTAAATTAAAACTT
The DNA here is from genome assembly GCA_013235015.1 of Araneus ventricosus. Lineage (NCBI taxonomy): Eukaryota > Metazoa > Arthropoda > Arachnida > Araneae > Araneidae > Araneus > Araneus ventricosus. The sequence goes on from BGPR01001538.1 coordinate 103,578, forward strand.
CAAAAATATTCGAGGGAAATTGTCGAGTAAATTTGCTAAAATTGTAAAGGTCAAGAACTCAAAAAATTCCTATCACCGAGTTAAGAAATTTGGGCATTTTAAATTTATAATTTTTCCGAAATGAAAGCAAAATTTCATTGTGCTGCCATCTACATTCTAAAAAGAAAACTATCAGCTGCCTTTTCCTGCAATTTGCCGGGTTTCAAACTGGAAGCGGAATTTGTTAGAAAATTTTAAAGTTGGTATCCCCTTTTGCGACCACTGTGCCGGAAAAGGTTAATAGGGATTTCTTTTCAAGCATGGGGAGACATGGGAGACTTGATCCCTAGGTCTAAAACCTGAGAAAAAATGCAATTAAGTCTCTGAAACTGACAAGACTAATAAAGTGATTCCTTATCAAGAGATCTGACAAAAGGATTTCATTCAGCCACTTTTATTTTTGTTGTAAGAAGGGAATCTCTGATTTCTTATAGTCAAACTTCTTTTGGAGTAAGTAGTTTGTTTATTTTTTTCTAAATATAACTATACTACTTAAGTTTCATTGATATAATATGCTAACATTCCTTACTGCTTAAATGTTGTTATTTACATCCAATACAGTTTCTTTACTTTTGATTTAACAATTCTTTTTCCAACACATGCACATTAGGGACACTTGATCCCCATTGTATGGGGAAACTTGATCCTGGGATCAAGTGTCCCAAAGTTTAACTAATATTAACAATTTTATTACCCCCCTACTCGCCATTGTGATTTTCAAGTCACATTTAGATAATATCAATATTATTTAGAATTTGATATAGATATACCTTGATTTTGGATGGTTGACAAAGGTAGAAAGTTAATATACGGCTGCACATGATGGTTAGCAAGAACATGGTGACGGTTGCACGGAAAGAGAAAATAAGTCATTCCGTAGGAAAAATTGAAAAGAAGTTTTCATCATCTGAATGCGAAATAAATTTTCTAAGAAAAAGAGGACTTCATTCCAACCAATTTATTTATCCAGAAAATGGTGACATTAGTGTTGTGGACAATGACGACATTGTCAAAAACTACCTAGACCAGCCATGCTTGGTGGAACTCTTCGAGCTGCAAGAATTTTAACATTTATTTTTGATTTTTCAAGCTTTGAAAATGTTATTCGATCATTAATTTCAGCGATAACAATCATTCATATGGGAAATAGTGATTTTCAATAATGTAGAATTTTCTAAATGTGTTTTCCTCCCCTTTTTTACATGTTAGTCAACAATAAATTTGATTTCGACAACTTAATTTGAATCATTTCAATTCATCTGTTTCAAGGATCAAGTCTCCCTGCAATTGGGGAGACTTGATCCCTTTTCTAATTGTTGGAAAACAATTTCTTTATTTTAAAAATGGTTTTTCAAAAATAAAAAAAATACTACAACAAAAAAGGCAAATGAGCCTTTAATAATGACTGAAAACATTTTTTAAAAATTTTGTTTTTTCCAAAATAAAAATTAAAAACTGAAGAAGGGATCAAGTCTCCCAAGTCTTCCCTACTTCTTAAACCACATATTGTCCTTCCGTTACGTATAGGTTAGGTTCAAAAGGTTATTTTCGCGCCGGTCCATGTAAGGTTGAGCTGCGCCCAAAATTCCAGGCCAAGAATGGAACTGATAGTTACCGATAACATGCAAAATAAAAAGTAGCATTAAACTTAAGTTATTGAAATTAGCCTCGCAAAAAGATGTTATCTGAAGAGAAATCAATACTTTAGCTTCTAAAACAAGCAAGAGCATGTAATACATATTTATTCAGTTAAGCATTTAACTTCTCCGAAGACGAAGTTAGATTATTAAAATACTCTATAACTGTGGACGGAATAAAAAAAAATAAAAAAAAGACGGATAACTTTACTAAATTACGAAAAAAGTAGAAAAAACCAACTCATCTGTATAAACAGTGGCGTTGTTTTTGCTAAATTCCTTATGGACATGAATAGCTTCATTAATCATAGCATCTTAGAGCCCAGTCTAAAAATGACAAGCGCGCAAAATCTTCAATCTAACATTCAACAGTGTCGCGAACCCATGAATGAACAGCTTTTACTACGAATGCGTGCGTAAAGGAGCCGGATACTTGCAGCAAGGAGGAAGTTTGGAGATAACGATTATATGAATGGCAGACTTGTTTTCGGAGGAAAAATGTTGATTTTAGAAATAGAGGACACGCGTTTATTGAAAAAAAGAAGCCATTGTTGCGAAAATGTTTTTCAGAGCGTTTCTGGGATAGTCGTGTAATTCATTTTAAAATAAGTACTACTTAAGTTTAAGACTTGCGTAACATTACATTTTTTGATGCATAACAATCCCGAAGTAAATCCATGCACAAGTTTGATTTCTACAAACTCTGGAAGAGACCAAAGAAACTTTATTTCGTTCTAACCTAACTTCGCTCGTTTAATTTTTTATGTAAATTTTCGTTTAAAATAATTCGCGAAAGAGTATATTAATTAAAAATGCAGTGATGTACTATTTAGACTGGAAAGTTTTTAGCCCGACTATATATATCTCGGCATTACGAATAAATTCTATTCAGATCATATTGCTACAAAGCTATAAAGTCGTTTCCCTGAAATGCTAAACTTAGCGACAAATTTGGCGACTTGGCGGCAAAGTTGGTGACTTTGGCAACAAAGGGAATGTTCTAGAAGGACCTCGAACTTTCAACTATTTCTACTGGTTTCATGAACTTTCTAGAGATTACGTCACTTCCTACGTAATGAAGTCACTTCCTGTTGAAAGGTATAAAAGCAAGATCTGAAGCCTAGAGCAGTCAGTTGGATTTTGATCAGCAAGCAAGCTGGTGAGCTGATAAGAAACCTTTGAGCGCTGTGTTGAGATTTAATGATAATCTCTATTCTTAATTTTTACAAGTGCTGTTGTAATACTTGTGCTACGTTTCTTATCATAGAATATTTGTAAAATAAAGAGCTTTATTTTTTAAAATCCTGCTTATTGGATTGCATTCACGTACAACCACAAGACGATTTTGTCACAATATTACCTTTTGATTAATATAATATAGTTAATAATAGTTAGTTAATGTAGGTGGAATAGAATCCCTAAAACGGCACTGCAGTAAAAACATTCTTAGAAAATGCTTTGCCACACATTGTTTTAAAGGCAACGAGTGACCTTAAAAATTAAAAAAAAATGATTTTGAACTAATCAATTTGAAATTTTGCAGGCATTAATAGGAGCACTATACAAGACAATACACAAAATTTCACTGCAATAATATTTAATTTTGAGTTGTGGGTATAAATGTAATTTTTAATAACAATCAACACCCTCCTGATAAATATTCCAGGCGCTTCAATTTTTATTCCAATTTCATGACATTTTATACAAGTATAAAAACATATGAAGAAGGATTTTTGGTACTCATATAGAAGTTATTTTGTTATTAAATTGTAAATTTTCTCTACCATATCAAATACAGTATATTCTCTAATATCCATGTGCGGATTATCCGTGCTCATTCCAGACTCACAGAAAAATTTTCACACTTATCATGCATGTAAAATCGATGATGTTCGATCGAGATATTCATTCCGTGAAACTAGTGAGCCGTAACGGCGAAGGCTAAAGAATAGATATTTTCCCTTCCTCCACGTGCAGTCTCTACCGATTCAACCCCTAATTTTCAGAAAAAGGAATCATTCACTTCCTGGTAGCTCATTCTCGTACGAACACGCTTCTGCCTGACATGTCATTCTTTATCTTCTTGTTCTTTCCCTTTAGCACATGTTCCTTTAGTTTTTGCGTTTTGTTTAACGTCAGTTAGTAGCGTGAAATTTTTTCTGGTAAAAATGCGTGGTGTGAAACGAAAACGAAACGTTTTAAATGTTAAACAAAAATTAGAAATCCTTCAAAAACTTGATAATGGAGAATCAGCTAGTACAAATGCAGAAGATGTACTAAATGAGGGAAATGCAGTTTCTCATTCTGCTGCTCTACAATCTGTGGAACCTTTGTTAGACTGTATGGGATAAAGAGGATTTGATTATGGTGACATTACTGTGGTTCGTAAAATATGTGTCGATATACGACAAGAGATGAACAAACAGCAGAAGCAAAGACGCATAACAGATTTTTTAAAGCAGTAAATGTTAAAAGGAAGATTCCTAGTTTGATGTTATACAGCATGCAAATGTAAGTAATTTTTATATTTTGTAACTGATGTTCATTTTTCTTTATTAAAAAGGAGTTTTCGGATTATCCGGGTTTTTCTATTGTCCCTCCCGGTGATTAACCCAGATAATCGGGAGTGCACTGTATTGGGTAAATTTTTTTCCAGAATCAATAGTTTCGATTTATTATTTGTGTTCATTCTGAAATTCCTTTCTGAAACATAAAAATTAATCCCAATTTTTTAGTGAAATGGATTAGAGTAAGTAATCATCCTAATTTTTTTATTTCGAGAAATTTTGGAGCGCCTGGAATATTTATCATAATAAAGGCTATTAATTGTTATTACAAATTCCATTTATACCCGTAACTCAGAAATAAATACAGTGCACTCCCGATAATCCGGGTTAATCACCGGGAGGGACCGCACGGACAATAGAAAAATACGGATAATCCGAAAACTATTTTTTATTAAAGAAAAAATCAACATCAGTACAAAAATTACTTACATTTGCATGCTGCATAACATCAAACTAGGAATTTTCCTTCTAACATTTACTGCTTAAAAAAATCTAATGCGTTTTTGTTTCTGCTGTTTGTTCATCTCTTGTCGTATATCGACATATATTTTACGAACCGCAGTAACATCACCGTAATCAAATCCTGTTTTCCCCCATATAATCTAACAAAGTTTCCACAGATTGCAGAGCAGCAGAATGAGAAATTGTATTTCCCTCATTTAGTACATCTTCTGCATAAGTACTAGCTGATTCTCCATTATCGAGTTTCTGAAGGATTTCTAATTTTTGTTTAACATTTTAAACGTTTCGTTTTCATTTCACACCACTCATTTTTACCAGTAAAAAACTTCACGCTACTAACTGACGATAAACAAGAAGCAAAAACCAAAGGAATACGTGCGAAAGTGAGAGAAGACGAAGAAGTTAAAGAATGACGTATCAGGAAGATGCGTGTTCATACGAGAATGAGCTAGCAGGAAGTGGATGATTCAATTCTCGGAAAATTAGGGGTCGAACCGGTAGAGATTTCACGCGGAGGAAGAAAAAAATTCTATTCGTTAGCCTCCGCCGTCACGGCTAACTAGTTTCACGGAATGAATCTCTCGATCGACATCAACATCGATTTTACATGCATGATAAGCGAGAAAATGTTTCTCTTTAAATTGTTTTGTGAGTCCTGAATGAGAACGGTTAATCCGCAAACCGGACAATCCGCGCACGGATAATGGAGAGTATACTGCATATTGCATTGAAATTTTGTGTGTTGTCTTATGAATGTCTTCAAAATTTCAAATTGATTAGTTGCAAATTTAAACAAATAAATTTGAAGGTCTCTGGTAGCCTTAAATGCAAGAAAAATAAGCTTAAACTGTTGTAAAGTTTCATTTTATAATATTATAAAACAGAACAAGCATGTTTAATAAATTTTGAACTGATTTCAGTAGCATTATAAAATATTCATAGTCACATGGCGTTAATGCAGAGAATGAAATTTATAATATGCATTAATCCATGCAAGAAAATTGCATCAAACGTTATATACACGAATAAAATTTCATAACAACGTAACTTTAAAAATAAATAATTTATCGATTATATTATTATATTATATTTTATTATTATTATTTAATTTTATTTTATTTTAATATTATTATTTGAAGGTCCACCGTCCCCTTCTAATGATATATACAGTCATTTTTATTTTACCTTGGAAGTGTTTAATCTAGATTGAATGTCATTATTCGCGATAAAATAGGCATTATGACTTTAACTATACAAGGAACATGTTTAGCAAAAGTTGGGAAGGAGAATTTTTCAGAAATTTAATTTTATTTCAATTAAATCTAGCTAATTTGTTAAAAACCTTTAATGCGAAATAAGTACCAATAGAAAAGTAGTCAGATTCTTAGTCGGAATATTTTTTATGTTCTCTTTAGTTAACCCTTTGAGTATTGAATTATTTGAAGAATTTTATGCCCATGGGACGGATTTAATTTGTCACTATATGGATTAATATGTAAAAGTAATGCATTTTATTTGAAATATACTTATATTGGTGATAAATATATTTATGAAATAGCATTTCAGTTGCACAATATAAATATATAAATGAAACAAAATATAAATGTTTATATAGAACAAGAACCAACTTAAAGTCTAATAATTTTGTACCGTGTGGTATTTTTCAAAACATGTCGGTAAATGCAAAGGTACCTGGCACTGTTTGCATTGCCAAGTGGTTTCTTTTCTCATTTTAAGGTTATAACATACGCGACACCGTTTTGTAGGGTGTTTCTTTAATTCTGTTGCCGGAATATTCTCCGGAAAATGTACCCAATTTTTCGCTTGCAAACGATGTGGCGCATCGCTACTTGTAGGACGCCCACGGATATTATAATTTGGCAGGACCACTTGCGCCAATAATTCTTCTTAAATTCAGATGACGAGTCAGACTCGTCCACCGTAACTTCGTCCAAGTAAGCAGATGACGAGTCTCACTCGTCAAATGTACCCAAAGGGTTAATCTGGCATAAAAGTCTAATAAGTCGAATATTTGGATAATGTAAATTCATTACATTTTTTTTTAAGCTTAAAATCCGAGTTCTGGCTAAATATCAAGCTAATAATATAAAAATCTCAAACAATTACAGTCAAAACCTTGTGTTAAGATTTTGGCAAGTAAAAGAACAGCCAAGAAAAAAGATTTTAAAATAAGTCTTATATTTTTAAAATAAATCTTTTATTAAGAATAAACGCTTACTGAATCCTCTTTCAAAAATTGACAATTTACTTAATTTACATCTTTTTTCGGAAATAACTTATCCATGCATCCGTGTTATCAACGTATAAAGCTTTGCCTTAGATTTTGACCATTTCCATCGACATAATCAAACAAAGAGAACAACACAGACATCTATAATCTGAACCCTACTCTATAAAGCCTGGATAAATTAAGTAGATGTAGCAGGAGCTCCACAAATACAAAGCAGACCAAATACTGAGTACAATCTATCCGAAGAGCCATTAGAGAAATACACGAATAAACTAACAGAGGTCGAACGCTCCATATTTTCCCAGGTCCCATAGAGAGGCACCCTTGCCACTCCCAGAACAAAGAGCTCGGACGCATAAAGAGAAAAATGCATCTGGCCAAAGTTAAACAAGCGCTGCCCGGTAGAGCTCCCCAGCTGCGCAGGGAAGTGGGGTTGACAGGGTGATTCAGCTTTCCTCACGGAACGCTTCACTGAGAACAGTAATTGGCACTAACACGTGCTAACGCAGTAGGACCTGCCCTCCGGGGTGCTGCGTGAAAGCAAGGTGTGTAGCGGGGAAAA
>BGPR01001538.1:111105-145584 GCA_013235015.1 Araneus ventricosus
CTGAAATTTTTCAAGCAGGATTCACTTTTCTTTGGAACAGTGAAAGATCACGCGATTCACTGCAAACCTTGGAACTCCTTTTAAATGACTCATGAGAGTGAATCTTTACACTTACACACACACTTAAAAATCCCAGCAATGTGATACAAATGTAACAAAGAAATATAGGTATAGTTAACTAAATTTATGGAACATTAATAGAAAAGTATTTAATATTTTTTCGCTATGAAAAAAAAATTCTATTAAATAAACTTTGGTATCGACTTAATCAAGTTATTTCCTTAGTTACTTCCTTATATGTTGTAAGTAATATCCTGGCGTAGGATAATCTTTTAGGATAATCCGTGCCGAAAATTGAAAATACCTTCCAACTTCTGAGAGGAAATGTCATGCACACCCAAGACACAAATTAAAACAAATTTATTATATATTTCTTCAATGTTTATACCAAAGAAAATATACCAAAACGATTTTAAATAAAATATATAAGGAAGCGAACCTATTATTCAGCTGAATTTGTACTATTAAGAAAAATTATTTATAAATTTATACACACTAACTGCTTAAGGGCAGGAAGAGACTTATTTACACAAAGGAAAGTTACAGCATTTCAGAGATAATGTTTTATCTAACAAACAAATGCAAAATTACGATAGAGCTAATCGAAATATGAAAAAAAGAATAAAGGAATGACAAAAAAATTGTTAAACATGGTAAAGTAGAAAATTATTTTTTATTAACAAGTAGATTTATTTCCAAAAACACAAAGCAAAAACAAACGCTCACATTGAAGCTTGAAATAAAAGTAAGCTGAAAGAATATTACAGAAGCTTCTGGAAGTAATTAAATAAAGAACACATTTTGGTGCATGAGAATTTAATTTAGTAATTTTTATCGATGGGAGAAAAAACCGGTTAACGTTTACCCTTAAATATGATATTATTATTTAACCAAATATGAATTCAGAAAAAAAAAATTCCAATAAATCCGTAAACTTTCTTTAAAAAAACTTTTACATATCATCAAAAATACATAGTTTAAAATAACGATATTCATTTTCTTACAGATTGCTTTCAAATCGAAAAATTCAAACTAAAACTGTTTAGGAAACGTTTTAAATATGAAGAAAACCCCTCATCCCCCCAAGAGTGCGTAACTAAAGTATGCATATTAATTTTTGCTCGAGCATAAACAAAATCTGATTCCAAACCAACCTCTGAACTCTTTCATTCACCCGACAACACATAAACTATGCGCATATTTTAAATCTTTCCGAGATAACTTTTACCAAGTCTTCTTCGACTTAGCGATCCAAATTCTCGATATATTTATTAAATTTTGTCAAAATGCTAGCTTTCGACGGAACTTTTAAGGTTTTAAACTTCGAGATTCGAAATAAATTTGTAGGCAAATATGTACTTTAGCCAAGGTAGTTTTTTATCCGTTGATCCCTTCTGGAAATCGATTCTTTAAAAAGTACTTTTATTCTTAGTATAATTGTGTTAAATTGTAGCGTCGAAAGAAAATGGAAACCCAAGTAGCTATATATACATGCATTTCATTTGAATACAAAAACCATAAAAGTGGCAGCTTATTTGAAATATATTCAACGTTAAGAGCTACTCTGTCGTTTGAAATGATGTGTTTTAACTTAATATTGGGCGATAAACGTATTTTATAAATTTAAATTCAAAGATATAAACCTTATATTCTGCTTACTTAGTTTTGTCTTTTAGCCGTCTTCGAAGTCCAGTTTGGTCATTGTAAACGAGAAACCACTGTTAATACAAATTCTACCATCCATGAATTTTATGACATGGAATTCTATTTTAATGTAAAAACAGAACCCCAACGTTCACCCCTGTGTATAAGTTAGAGGAATGTGTTCCTGGAATTTGAACAATAGGGCAAGGGCGAGGGAATGCATTCCTAGAAGCAGAACAAAAAGGGTTTTTGTTCTGCTGAAAAAAAACTTTTTGAACTAAGAAAATTTTTGCGACGCGCATAAGTGAGAGGTGCGTTTTTAGTGCGGCGCATAAATGAATAAGAGTTATCATTGTTTTCCTATACCCCTGGCCGGGACAGCGAAAAAATGAGCATAAAAGAGTGCGTATAAGGTAGAGGTCACTGTATATCGCCACTTTTATCTTTTAAGCCTTCCCACGGAGGTCATCGATTAATTTAAGAATGCTAAAATTAAAATTAATGGGTATAAACAATATTAAAATTAAGAGATTGTGTACTTGTGCCTGTCAGAGACATTGCTCCCGACAGAGGGTTAAACAAATTCTTTACGAATGTTTTAGACGCTCAAACAGATGCTTAAATGTTTCATACACATTTAATTATCACATCCTTACACTACAAGAACTAGTCAGATTCGAGCATCGAATTACAAAATTTTATTTAAATCTATTAAGGCTAAGTAGAGTAATTAATTTTAGAGACAAAAATCACTTGGAAACGCGCAAGTATCTGAACTTTCCTTCAAGTTTTTATATGGATTGAGGAAACCAAGAACAAAGATCTGATTTTCGTTTCAATTATTTGATTATTTTTGATGCGCAACTTATTTTTCAAGCTTCAAAAAATTTGATAAGAGAAAGCTTAGAATAAATCTGGCTCCAATGCTATTAAAGTTGGTTATTAAATAACAATTATGAATGATTTACGGCCAAATATTAGAATAAAACCTACCAATACCGTAAAATAAATTTCAATTTCATTTCATACCAGCCGTGGAAACCATTTTTAAACGTTACAGGTTGCTAATAGTTTTTCAACTCATAAAATTAATTAACCCAAAATCTTAATTTACGTAGAAATCCATGTAGGAGGAAAAAATACCAATATAAATGATTAAGTTTTACAACTTAATATCATAACTTTGCTGGTTGCTGTTAATTTTTTAATTCATTAAATTTATTAATTTACCCAAAATTATTTTAATATAAATAGAAAATTGTAGTATGTATTTTTAGTATGAATGAACTCAATAATAAGGATTTTCGAAACTAAAATGCAGAAAATTTTGAAATTTTATTCAAAAAAGAATTTAATTGTACATAGATAACTCCAAAAATGATCCCATATTTAATTAATTCGTGAGTTTTTCAGATGTTCATGAGCATTCGCCATAAAGTTAAATAAATAAAAAGCATCCAATTGATACAAAACTCAAATCATTTAGCTTGCTTGCATTAAATGTTCCTTTGCAACATTTAATGTTCCTTTGCAACATTTTACCTTTCAGTTTTTAGAAGGTTTTTTAACGTACGTTAACTACTTTTCTCCAATTGGGGGTCTCAGGAAGGAATTTGATACACACGCCAAAACGCCACGAAAAACGTTGTATGAGAGATCCTCTATATCTCGGCAACTGCATATGTTAAAAACATAACTAATGTCTTATTGTAGAGAAAAATAATAATAGAAGCAAGAAAAAAAAATTCAAAATTGGAAAAGAGCCACGCGAGTAAAATAGTCAAAAGCCTTTAACCACTTAACTGAATAGTTTTCTTTGCTATCTAATAAGATGACCCCTCCTGTTTTGGAAAGGGGCTGTCGTTTTCATTCATCTAAGAAGGCATAGGATACTTAAGATGTTTATGTATCCTACATATTTTTTGTGTCAAATTATAAAGCTAATTAATGATTCAATTTTAGTTTATGAGACTAAAATTTCGATAATTCGATGCACGAGTATTCTCGGGCTGTTAAGTTAAGCGGTTAACATCCGAGTGGCTGTTTGAAAAAGACAGCCTCCTGTCATTTTTTTCCCTTCCTCATAAATACCATTTCGTATTAACCCTACTTTCAAATTTTGCGCATAAAAGATTTGAATTGGTCTCAGAAAACTCCAAGAACGACCCCGTACTAATTATTTAAATAGTTCACGAGTTTTTCAAATGTTCATGAACTTTTAACAAAAACCGAAAAACTTTCAAAACCGCTTTCAATGGATACAGAAACGTAAATCATTTATTTACTTACGTTGGATACTCTTTATAATAAATTGTATTTTACGTTTTCTGAAGGTCTTTCTTCATCATAAATACCATTTCGTATTAATATTTCCCAGGTTCTATGCACTTACCGAAAGACACGTCTTATCTTCGATCAGAAAGGCTTAGTAAACCCAACAAAGGGATGAATGAATAAATATATCAGAGCGGCGAACACTTAACACGGAAAGTTCCAAAACTCTTCCATTAATTCTCGCCCGAAGAAACAAATTTCACAGGATTCCTTGCAGATAGCGGGCCAAAATCGATAAGTCATCGTTAGACCCAGCAGATTTAAAGATGGTAAACCTCTCTTTCAAACCTAACTTACTTCACCATTAATGGAAAAGCAGCTGGAAACTAAAGAGTTCGTTTTCCTTTATTTTGTGTACTTTTTCTTTTATTTCCCGAAATCATTTCAAGAAAAAGTGAGTATTTTGGTGAAAAGGAAACACCATTAAACTAAATCCTTTTGCGAAGCTGTGTGACAAAAACATACCATTTTCAAAATGTTCTTTAACGATTTATTTATACACACCGGGTAAGGCTATAAAACGGCAGGTTTTGGATGGGGATGGGGCACATTTTGCGGTTGAATTTTATGCCCTCCCCCCCACCATTTCATATTGAGCAGTGATCGCGGCGCAGTTAAAAAAATGAAGAAAAATGCTTTTTCTTTCTATTTATGATGGACTCTAACTGTAACTGCTGGATAACTGCGAACGTCGATGCAACATCTGGAAGTGATCATTTTTTCTCCCCTTCCAAGCAATTTTTTCTCGTTTGAAACGATGAAAATGCTATTTTAATAACTTGAAGCTAGTTTAAAAAACTGTAAAAACTATATACTGCCATGAAAGGAATGGAAATAAATCTCGGGTTTTACTGTCGGTAAAAAGTTAATGATTTAAAAAGCACGTAATTTGCAACATTAAAACGAGGGTAATTTCCACCTAGGAGTAGTTTTGTTTTCACTCCCTCCCGAATTTTCATATTTGTCAATTTAAGCATTAGAAAAAGCAACATTTTTGTAAAAAAAAAATCACAGCCGCTTTTTTCAAAATTGGAGCAATGATATCCACATGCCCAGCTTCTTCGCTAAGCTAACACAGTGAAATCAAAACTAAGTTACAAAACATTGATACCCCCTTATCCATTCTCTTCACTTAGCCACCAACTACATGAAACAGAACAGAAAACATCAACATCGACTGTGAAATCGTATTATTTTAAAAAATATTATGAAGAACTAAAATTTCCAATCATTTTTTAAAGTTTTTTTGAGACGGTATTATTTTCGGATGTATCTTTTGTCATGAAGAATAAGACAATATTTTAGAACTATGGCCGTGGATGAATGAAGAAGCTTCCTGACTCCAATTAGTATTATATCCTCCGACCATAAACATATTACAAAACGTTAAACTCTAACGCTTTGCTAAAATAAAAGATAACGCAATGAAAGAAACTATAAGAAAGGTTTAAGGCAATTTATTTCACAAAACACAACAATATATATCAATGGCAAAAGACTGTGGCCATATCGTAGAACAGAACTAAAAACAAAACAGAACAACTAAAAATGCAAATTACAAAAGGCTCCAGCACGAAATTACAACAGAAGTTCGAAGATCTTACGGTCGAGGTTTTAGGTTTCGGTTGGGCTGGGAGACGTCACTTTTCCCGTTGTTAACGTGCGGAAAAAGTGACGTCTCCCAACCCAACCGGGGGGCATATTTACAAACCCTACCCTGATAGAACTGAGGCAGGAAATCAGTCAATATCATTGGCTACAAGGAGCAGTGACGTTTTCAGCTCTCGCACGTTGCGTGCAGCAATCATAACAAAACAAGAGTCGTCCTACATTTCTTCTCCGTTTTCCCACAGTTGAGCACAGAAAACATTTTTCCCTGGGTTGTAATATTTTTAAAAATGAAATTATTTTTTAAAATATCATAAAAAATAAAACATTCCACACTGTAAGAAATTATACTAATGAAAAGTACACGCACGAGAGCAAAGAACGACGTCATCGGCTCTCGGCGAAGCGAGCCAATCATATTGTCCGATTTCCTGCCTCAGTTCTATCAGGGTAGGATTTGTAAATATGCAACCGGGGGGTACCAGAATACACCCCTTAATCGGGTTCGAAGTAGTAGATCGGGCTCTAACATGACACAGTTCTCACTGCGCCACAGAACTAATCCCTTTCACATACAGTGACCTGTCGCGCTCGTGTATAAAAAATTACAGAATGTTTTATATCGAAATCTGTAATTAAGTAGAAGTAACAATTGATTTAACAGACAAGTCACGGGATACCTTAAGTCTCACAGATGTGTTTTACATTCTTAAATGGTTAGAAATAAAAACAAATCTCCCAAATAAGATGCATCATCTAATTCAGGAAGCAAAATAAATTCGTAGATCAAACGGTTCATGGATAATTTTTTTACGTAAAACAATTTTATAGAATTATAAAATAAAAATAAATCAATTGGTCTTAATTGGATATATTTACAGAATAACAAAATTTAACTACATGCTACAAAATATCACTTCTCGGAAAAAATGTTAATACTGTGGATTCTAAAACGTAATAGAATTATTCACGATTTCTATCGATTCCCGATCCTTCTGTTAAAGTAACAAATTTTTATTAGTTCTCGTTAGAAAACAGGTGACGAAAGAAGAATTCGATTCAAGGTATTTTAAAATGTTAAATAAATGCCATAATTGTTAGAAAACTATAAAACTTAAATGTTCTATCGAAAGCAGCAGCCTTTTTACGGTATTCATTTTACTGGATAGTTTTTGAAAATTGCGATTCAAAATTTTGACACGCAATGCATTTAATTTGTTACATAAAAAGATATCAGATATTATAAAAAGATATCGGACTTTGACAGGCAATGCATTTAATTTGTTGCATAAAAAGATATACATTATTTTATATTATATCAGACACATATTTGTTACATAAAAAGATATCAGACACTATAAAAAGATATCAGACATTATGAAAAGATATCAGACATTATAAAAAGATATCAGACATTATAAAAAGATATCAGACATTATAAAAAGATATCGGACATTATAAAAAGAAATCGGACATTATTTTACATTATATCAGACACATATTTTACATAAAAAGATATCGGACATTCTGGTTTAGAAGTTAGAAGAGAGCCATTTTACGCAAGACGCGAGATTTTGACGTGTGGTCATCTGACGCGAGCAATATCTGTAATAAAGTATCTCCACCCTTTCTTCAAATAATCATCCTCCAATGGGAGGATGTTTGAAAATAGGTGGCAGAATAAAAATTCAAAACGCCCACATATAAAACGGATCTCCGGAGGATCCACGTATCAAACTTGCGATTTTCCGATATCGAAGCCGAGTCTGACAACTAAGCCAAGGCGAATCAAACATTCAATCGAGCAAATGAGGGAAAAAAATGGAAAATTTTATAATGAAAATAATACTTTATGCATCTATATTAGATCTAATAATTTCCCAAACTTAGATGTACAAAATGGGGGGGGGGGAATATTCACACATGCGAAGTGAGCTTGCAATTAGATGTTAGACGATATATGCAGTTATGCTTCTCGTGAGGCTGCCGCCTTATGAATAGACTTCATTGGATTTCAGATTCCGGTGTCCATCTTACAGGGAAAAACAGGACGCGACATTACAGCGAAACATCATACAACATGAAAATTAGTTGCTAAAATGGCACGACGTCTACATTTCGCGCATGCATAGTAAAAAAACGCTCGATGTGTGGTTTCACTGCGAAACCAATAAACGCGATTTGATTAAGCAGCGCTACAACTTATTTGAAAATACAACTTCTTCTAGAGTTTTCTAAAGATGTTATTTGCTGCAATTTATTAATATTCGTTAGTCTTTGTTTAGTGTTAAGTTTTTAGTTAATAAATTATGTTATTTAACATGATAGTTCCAGTGACTTAACACATCATAACATCGGCTACACATATATGGTCAATGTCACATGACAAACATAACTGCACATTATCTTACCCTGTCGTTTTACCTCCTTTCCCTTTTCTCCATGCAAGGTGAACCAAGGGATTCCGAAATGCACATTATCTTACACTGTCGCTTTACCTCCTTTCCCTTTTCTCCAAGTGAACTGGCGGAATCTGAACAAGGTTCGACATACCTATTACTCTGTTTTCCACCTCTTTCCTTTTTCTCCCCATGCGAGAGAATGCGATCCAAATGCATTATCTTACACTGTCGCTTTACCTCCTTTCCCTTTTCTCCATGCAACATGAACAATGGATTCCAAAATGCACATTATCTTGCACTGCAGCTTTACCCTCTTTCCCTTTTCCATGCAGATGAATAAGTTCCGAATGGCACATTATCTACACTGTCGTTTAATCCTCCTTTTCCCTTTTCTCCATAGGATGAACAATGGATTCCAAAATGCACATTATCTTATTCACTGTCGCTTTACCTCCTTTCTTTCTCTCATGACACGATGAATAATGGATTCCAAGTAAACTATCTTTACACTGTCCTTTTACCTTTCCTTTCCCTTTTCTCCATAGCAAATGAACAATGGATTCTGAAATTGCACATTATCTTACACTGTCCTTTTACTCCTTTCCCTTTTCTCCATGCACGATGAAATCGATGGATTCGAAAATCACATTATCTTATACTGTCCTTTACCTCTTTCCCTTTTCCATGCAAGATAACATAGATTCAAAAGTAAATTGCATAGTTACATTTGACGTGTTTATCAGTGAGTACATCGATCTCATTGTGAAGGCATCACGAATGCAGCAGTATATATGATATTGAAGATAAAAAATGTCCTCAAAACAAGTTGCCAACCTTTGTTCTCAAAGTAGTCTTACCACTCAAGGAAAAAATTCAGTTTTTCTATATCGTATTCCCAGCGACTCTTTTATTCACTTTATCCAGACACGGGTCCCCTCCCCCCCATCTCATTTCTTCGGTCACTCAATTTTATTCCCAAACTGATAAAAAAATATTACCTTTTCATTCCTTTATTCTCCAGTATTCTCTGGAAAGAGGTGAAAAAAATCGAGGAGGAAAAAAATCAATCTCGCAAAACTGCTTACTTAATTTCACAGATCAAAACCCGTTATACAGTCCTCCTTTGATCCTGGCAGAAGAAAGTGCCGACAGTCATGAGACTGGCCGTGTGCTATCCCTCATTTTCTTCTTTCTTCCCTCTTTTCTTTCCAATTCTCTCCCATTTTTCTCTCGATGGAATAGGACAGAAAAACCTGATAGATGGACGAAATGTGGCGTGAAGTATTTCCAGACTTGTCAAAGTCGACTTCATTCCTTTCTTTTCTCGACAGACTCCTTTTCTTGCGTCGCGACCCTTTATTTTGGCGGGATTCTCGGATATAGAGAGGGAGAGAGAGGCGGCCGAAAAGAATGGAAGAAAAGTCGAGGCGAATCTTCGATAACACTTCCTTAAATTTCGTGAAAGACTCACTCTATTAATACCTCCTATCGGAACACGGAACTTCTTCCAGTCGCCATTTTTTTTCATACATAAGTTCGTCTCCCCCAAATGCACTATTCGTCTGGGGAGCATTGTTGGTGTTGTTGAACTTGTTCAGTTTATTATATTGAGAGCTTAAAGCGATTTTGCGTGTGTGTAGAACGGGGTGTTATTAAGAAAGAAAACGTTTTCGATTTCAACCGACAAGCAGAGCTTTCAGAAAGCTTTATTCATCCAGACCGAGAAAGGGCAATTTGAAGCAAATGGGAACTCTTGAGCCTCTCTAATATGGAAGTAAAGGTATGAGATTTTGCTAATTCCGTCCAATGAAATATTTTATTAAAACATCTGAGGTTATTTATTTGCTCCTGATGCAGTTTCATTCAGATGTTTCTATACCTACGCGACTCGTTTACTTGAATTCGGTTTATCGCTACATTTTGCAGTCCAATATACGCCACATAGAATTAAATACGTATTTATGTTTTATATATTTTAAGATAAGTAAATTAAATAAAGCATACAAATGTTTTCAATGTTTTTTGACAACGATCTTTGCTATTAAATTGTTGAATAGTTGCGTCTAGAAGTCACAATAAGATAATACTACTACTAGATAATGCAATTTGGAATTAAATAATAGTCAATACAAATATCGATTTTCTTTTCTCTGGTCACAATAACACGATACTTTTACTTACACTAGCACAATTTAGAATTAAATAATTATAATAAAATATCGATTTTCTTTTTCTCTGGGTTCCTCACAATCAATATAACTATACCACTACTTAGATAATACAATTTGAATGAATTAGCAATACAAATATCCGATTTTCTTTTTCTCTAGGTTCCACATCTTCTTCTACTTACATAATATAATTTGGAATTAAATAATTAGTAATACAAATATCCGATTTTCTTTTCTCTGGGTTCCTCACAATCAATATAACTATACCACTACTTAGATAATACAATTTGAATGTTAATGCACAAATATCGATTTTCTTTTCTCAAGTTCCAAATAACATCGACGTTTTTCCTTAATATACAATTTGAATTAAATAATTAGTAATACAAATATCCATTTTCTTTTCTCTGGGTTCCTCACAATCAATATAACTATACCACTACTTAGATAATACAATTTGAATGAATTAGCAATACAAATATCCCATTTTCTTTTCTCTGGGTTCCACAATAACACGATACTTCTACTTACATAATATAATTTGGAATTAAATAATTAGTAATACAAATATCTGATTTTCTTTTCTCTGGAGGTTCTCACAATCAATATAACTTACCACTACTAGATATATATACAATTTGGATAGTGAATTATACAAATATCCGATTTCTTTCTCTGGTTCTGAATACAGCGTCTTCGATACTTACAATATATAATTTGGAATTAAATAATTATGATACAAATATCCGAGTTTCTTTTCTCTGGGTTTCCTCACAATGGTATATTTCTATACACAGATAATACAATTTGAATAGCAATACAAGGATTATCTTTTTTTCTTGCAGGTTTCCACAATAACACGATACTTCACTTACATATTACTTTGAATCAAATAATTATATGCAAATGTCCCAAATTTTCTTTTTCTGCTAGGTTCCTCACAATCTAATATAACTTCACACACTATTCTCTAGAATTAATGACAATTTGAAGATTAACAAAAAATATCAATTTCCTAGGTCCACAATCTATTCTTCTATTACATAATCAACCATTAGGAATTAAATTGAATCAATTGATTCGTTTTTCTCCATTATTCACAATGCAGTTTGCTAATCTATCTTACTACAAAGATAATTCAATCTTAGGCGTTGCCTGATGTTATTATACAAATAAAAATGCATTCATAAATTCATCATAAAGTTCTACAATAACAAACGAATATTGTTAATTAAGTTAGGTCCTAACTTTATATTTTGTAAATGCAAATACGATTGTTAAGGCTTCTCTCCAGTGTATTCTATGCAACGATTACAAAGTACTACAAAAGAAATCAGATTTAATAACTTATTAAATCTCGATTTTCAGGTTCCAAATAAGTACTTACTACAGAATACAATTTGGAGATTAAACTAATACCGCAGAACAATACAAATAATATTCTTTCACCACACTCGTGCATTCCTTCAAACATTATACCTGTCAAATTTGAACTAGTACGTATGGAAGCTCGGGGAAACATATCCGTTCAACTACCATTTGAAAAATTAATTCTAAAATACAAAACCATATCTAGTCAAAGATATTGTAACCCTTTCTATTAAATCTCATTAAACTGGATTATTATATGCCTGAAAATAGAATGAAATAATAGCTTCTTTATTAAATGGAGAAAAATTAGAATCAAATTTAGACAGAAACTACTGCAATTTCAAAATCAGTTTTGATGAATTCAAAATACTATAGAACGAAATCTCTTTCAAGGGCATTTTTCTAAATTATCAAGAAACCATTATTAGGCGAAAAATCAACAACAATTAAATAAAATTTCTAGAAAATTTTATCCTTGATCTAGTAATCGACTATGTCCATCATTTAATCTATAAGAGTCAGCTAACAAAACCACCACAAAAAATTGCCTTTTCTTAGTATAGATTATCCTAAAATGTACAACCGCTCTTTTTAAAAAATAAAAGGGATTATATATTTTAACTTTGAATTTCACAGATGCAATAAATTTAAAAATATGTAAAGTAAATTTTATCAAAGAAAACTTTAATTCTGAATAATTAACTTTAAATAAAAATTACATTTTTTTCGATTTCAATGTCATAATTTTGAACATTTTAACATCTTTTAGTAGCGTATTTTCAAGCATATCGAAATATATTCATAAACAACTTCATTACACACTATAGGCTTGTTTCTCAACTATTAGCACCTATTTTGAAGATCCGTTGTCATTTTAAGTTAACAACGCAAAGAAAACAGTTGAAATATTTGCTTCACCACTTCATTTTGATAGAGAATTATAACGTCCTATGAATGACTTTTTTTCATTTTAAGTTCGACTCGATCGGACAATTGACGTTAATGAGTTTACTCCTCTTCAGCGTTATACATTTCCCTATACAAAGCATGCAGAAAAATATTGAAATAAAAAATTTGACCTCGAGATTTATTAAATCTCGGGATTATAAGATTCCCAGTTCGAAAACTGTTCTTGGAATTATGCCAAAAGAGCATTCGACTATGGTCACTCAAAAACCAAAGTGAGGTTAGCATTAGAGAATTTGCATAACATGTAGTTTTGTTGTGGGTCCAAGAAATTGATCATGATCAAGTTCAGTACTAAAACTAAGAAGAAGTGGAAAAGAGGATTTCTACAACCCTAACTAATCATTAGTGCTTATGAAGTTACACAGAAAGAAAATTATTGTAAAATACATTTTTAACAAATGCATTTATTTGCCAGCATATGTCATGTTGCCTTTTTTGACGATTAGCATCAATTTTATGTTTTCTCGTACCACTTAGATACAACATCCAGCTGTCAGTGAAAGTGTTAAAACATTTGATTTGTATGGCACGGCAATACACTGAAAACAAGAGTAACAATAAAACACAAGAATAAAAAAATATTTTAGAAAAAACTAAAATTGAAAGTTAGAAACATATACTAATAGATTGACTTAAGGATCTATTATTAATACGATTGAAGAAAAAAACTTTAGTACCCCTTTTACTTTCTCGTATACAGAAATATACAAAAGAGAAATATTGTAATCGTCAAAAATTCAAACTCGAGATTTTGACGGATCTCCATGTTTTAGACCTCCCTGAGTCTGAGAAAAACACAATTTTGAATTATGTCTGTCTATGTGTCTGTGGTGCCACGATAACTCAGAAAACTACTAGAGCACAGGGATGAAATTTGGTACGTGTGCTTTAAAGCCTCATATGTTTCTATCAAATTTTAGACAAAATCCGTCCTTGGGAATCTGTCAGTCTGTATGTTCGAGGGTCATGTGAACACTAAAACTCAACGAAAAGCTAGATGGATAAATTTTATACACAGTTTTATCGTCATGAATGTAAGTCCATGCTCACAGGTTAAAATCCGTCAAGGGTTAGGCTGTCTGTCGGTCATGTAATAGCATACTTGTTCAACTCCATGCGCATGTCGTAATGCCGGTGCAAAGAAGGGATACTCCGAAACGGCAGCGTTTCGCAAAAACCAATTCTGGCACGATTTGCCATGAAACAAACATTTGAGGAGTCTCTGTAAGGTCCTACATGCGCAAAAGAATGTACCAAGGATTTGATTTGTTCTGATCCTTTGACCCGCGTGTGTTCCAAACTTTGGTTAACTTGCGACGGAAGTTTATTGCGCTCTTCTCTGTTCTAGTTTTCTCTACATGTGTTGGAGTAGATAAGTTTAGAGTACCGCCGCTGATTAAACTCATTGCGCGCACGGAAGAGTGCAGATTTGCATAAGTTAAAGAGTATGGAGGTAGCCATAAGATGAGGATGTTATGTAAATATATTACAAATACATTAAATTAAAATAAAGAGCATTCATTGTTTTACTTCATACACTGTAAAATTAGGGGAGTAAATGCGGCATTTAGGCCCAGTAGATACCCGGGTAGATGATTGTAATTGATTTATCCCCCCTCAGTGAAAATTCGAAGTCCAGAGAGTTTATTAGATTATTTTGTAAAAAAAACACTCTTCAGGAAATTGAAATGCGGATGATTTAAATCATCATGATATCAAACACATCATATTAGTCTGTGATTGGTCACAGTCCACTAGTAGTAAGAGATTGTCTCTAAGATTTATATATATGGTATGTATTACCTAATACATTAAATAAAATATAAAACATTCATTGTTTACGCGTTCATACCTAGAATCCAAACCCCTAAGAAATTATTCAACAGTCGGACAATATTTTTTTAACCACCGTAGTGTTTTCTTTCGAAAATCATATAAAAAATACAGAAATACATCGTTTCTTCCATTTTTTAATTTTGTATTAATTTTGTATTTATATTTTTATAATTTAAAACAGAGAAATAACTGTCCTTAGCGCAAACCTGCCAATTGTCATAAAAAAACCAAGGAAATGTCAAAAAACGCGTATTGTTTTTTAAATAGCTTAACACAGTATACCTCATTTTCCTTATCGTTCGTATTTTTCAAATAATTCGAAAATTAATGCTATAATAACTATGTTATTACACTCGAGCTGACGTAATAGAAAGAATTCAAAACAAAAGCAATATACGCGGAAATGATTAGTAAGACGTATACTCTTGACAAAGAACCTCATAACTGTTAAACATAAATTTAATGAATTACGGTCCGATATTTCGACCGCTGGGCGACACTTAGTCGATACTATTATGAAATTTAAGAGAGAAAATCGTTTCTTTTAATAAGAATTGATATGATTATCTCTCGGTATGCATTAAATTACGATATCAGCTAAACAACATAGTCGAAATCAGCTAAAGGAAAAGAATTTTAGGATGTTACAAAATTTTCATTGATACTAATCTTCAAAATTTGGATCATAACTGTCTAGCATTTTTTATACATAATGGGCACCCTTATATGGAGATAACAAAATTCAAAAAAGCGATTCTTCATTCTTTTCTACGGGTATTTTAGACAGAAGGATATAGGCAACGAAGACCTTGCGCCATAAGAGTTTTTTTTCTTCATATGTACTACCTTTGTTTCAGCTACGTGCATTTTGTTTGTTTATGTTATTGTTTAAAACCTTCATCTATTCCTCAAATAGTATTATAATTCATGATTTATAGCTTTATTTCAGTTTGTATAACCTATTGTAACTTATTTTCCGAACAATTTAATCGGAAAATGAAAAAAAATCTAAGAATGACATGATTTTCGATTGGAAGTAGCATGGCAAAATCATGACAATATTTTAACCATTTAATCTAGAAACAATTTTCATTCATTCAATGAAATTTCTCTAATCATTTCAGAAATAAATTTCGATAAAATGTTTTGTAAATGCAGTCTTTCAAATTTAAAATCATAAAACAGTGTAAGATTTATGTAATGTCATAGTATTTTGGACACTACATTTTTTCTTTATAAAAGTTTGGTTTAAGCCTTTTTTTTTTTGTACAAGAGCATTAAAGTTATTTTCGCGTCTCTATAAAGTATCAGTACAAACTTAAAATATTCAAGAACTCAACAACCACTATATATTGTCTCCAAATTAAACATGGCGATACTAAAGTTATATCGAACTAAATTCTCCAGAATCAAAACATGGAAATTTCCTTCAACAAATCCAAACCCATCAATTCAACGTGCTTTGCAGGATTGGACGTTAAGAAAATCTCAGGTCATTACAACTAATAGCTATCAAACGCCATTAAACTAAACACATTAAGCCCGCATAACGTATTTAACGAGCAGCATTTACTGCAGAAAACATTTTATTGCATTTAAAACGCCGGTTATGAGAGATCGTTTGTTAATTACCGGGAGAATTCTAACTGAACTCGGAGGAATTTTGTTCGTCTGCTTGCTTGTGACACGTGCTACGACAGAGATGAAACGTTTATTAATAAAAATGAATTATAAAAACGGTCGGAGATATTAACGACCCGATATCGTGTGCGAGTTATTGAAGCCTTGTGGAGTTAATGTTGTGGAAAATTATAACTTTGACCATTACGCATGCGCTTTGCAGATGGGATTCATCGACGAATTTTGGAGAGTTTGAACTGGGGCTTATTCAAAAGAATGGCCGACTTCCCGGTAAGATTTCAAATATGGTTTTATTTTGTCCGAAATGTGTGACAATTTCTTGATCATTAAATCTAAGTTATGAAATAGTCGATTAAAATAATTTATTTCATCGAGAAGTTCATAAAATATTTTTAATTGTTAAATTAACCATTTTAATAAATTTAGTATTTATTTATAAATTTAATGCTAATTTACAAAACAATTATTTTGCTGAGTGACAACATGATTAGTTTTTATATACTGCTATTGTAGTTGATTTTAACATCGGTAATTTCTTCTTTTATTACATGTGTTTGTTCAATTATGTTACATGAATCCATTTTATGAAGAGAATGCAAACAAATAAAATTTTTATATATAAAGCACTTTATAGTTATCTGAATAAATTATTTCAAAACCGCAAAATAGCATTCCATAAATTATAAATAATATAATTAATATAATAGCCCAGATCTGTCTCTCGGTAACGCTCTGACGTCACCAAAAATGAAACTCTCGTCATAACACTACGAGACGTTAAACAGCATTATTTCATTGTTAGAGAACCTTAATTTCAGTCATTTTAAATTTAAAAGAGTAATTGTCGTTCTAATTTCAAATTTAATAGCTCTAAAATAGTGAAATAAAATTTTCTATCCATTGATAGAAAAATTATCTCGCTATGATCAACAGTTTCCGAGAAATTTTAAATTATATTTACCATATATTTCAAATTTCCGTTTTTTAATAGAAAATAGTAAATTAAGTCAGTGGTATATCATACGCGTGATATAGTTTGGACACCAAGAAGCATCTGATTATTTATTGCAATCGTGATGATATAATTTGATGATGTTTTTTGGCAACGTTCGACAAGCAGAGAAGTGCTTTGTTTCGATTAGAATTTCGAAAAAGAATTCCTTTGAAATTTTAACTTTTGACTTGCGTTTGACAAGCTGAGGATTTCATGGTTATTGTATTAGAAAGACCTCTCACTTGCACGGGCTCTCTTTTATGCGCGTTTTTTCGCGGTCCCGGCCCGGGATATAGGAAAACAATGATAACTCATTCATTTATGCGCCGCACTAAAAAAGCACCTCTCACTTATGTACGTCGCAAAAATTTTCTTAGTTCGAAAAGTTTTTTTTTTCAGCAGAACAAAAACCTTTTTTGCTCTGCTTCTAAGGAATGCATTCCCTCGTTCTTTATTGTTCAGATTCCAGGAACACATTCCTCTAACTTATGCACAGGGATGTACATGGGGGTTCTTGTGATTGACGTCAGTAAAAGTCGCATTTATACAGCAGCCAATTAGAGAGGTTAGTACGGTACGTAACACGTGACATTGATCGCTAACGAAAGAACCAACTTTGGAGATTTGGTTAGATGGTTACGTTTTAAAATGGCGAAAAAAAAACGAAATTGTCGCTTTCGTTTAAAATGGATGTTATTAAAAAATTCGAAGAAAATCCTTGCACCTCGTAAAAAGCTTTAGCGGAGCATTTTAATGTCCCAGAATCGACACTGAGAAAGATTTTAAAAAATCGGGAGCATTTCCATTTTCTTTGTGTTCTTAAAAAATAATTAAGGGAAGTTATAAACTTTTTGCATTTTGAAACTAATGTTATTCACATTTTTCAGTAGTATATACATAGTATTAGTTAACAATATATGTACACTGTATTGATATTTCACTTTTAAGCTCCCTTTTGCGGTTTTTCACTTATGCGCTTCTCTCACTTATGTACGTTTTTTTCGCTGTCCCCTGCGACCGTGCATAAGTGAAAGATCACTGTATAGTAAAATTGTTAAACAACGAAAAATACTTCACACGGAATGTTATTTTTGAATAAAGAAACATGTAGATAAAAAAATATTTGCTGTCATAAAACATATGTTTATTTTATTTGTTTTCAATCAATGCTAAACATTTATATCGCATATATATCGATTTGAACACGTCAAATTTGACGAAAAATCTCTCTAATGAAGAGGCAATTTGCACCCGTCATACAATGATAGGCGATTTTCTAGTATATTTATATTATATAAATGAAATATTATATCATTTATATAATACCTTTATGCTTATATAAATTATTTGTAAATTTATATAATTATAAAAATAATTATAATGTTTATCAAATAATTAAACAAGTTTAAAAGGTTGTGAATGTTTATCCAGAAAACGCCAAGTACAGATGTATTTTCCTATAAATCTATATTGAACTTTACTCTAAAATACATATAATATCCATGTTACTGATTCCTAATAAATCCCAGAATAAACATTCAACAACAAAATTCGTATTAATATTTTGTATTGCATCGCAAAAGTAAGCATTTGATTGCTGTCTATTTTAACAGAAAACGTCCTCCCAATCTAAAACTAACAAAAAGAACTTTACTTTTTACGGCCTCAATGCCGAAAGGAAGCGATTTCGAGCGTTTAAACATTCAACAACAAAATTCGTATTAATATTTTGTATTGCATCGCAAAAGTAACCATTTGATTGCTGCCTATTTTAACAGGAAACGTCCACCTAATCTAAAACGAACAAAAAGAACTTTACTTTTTACGGCCTCAATGCCGAAAGGAAGCGATTGCGAGTCGGTAATCAATTTTCAGAAAACCGGATTGAGAAGGAAAACGCTGATTAAAGCATTTATGGAAACAAGGCGAGATTTCGGGAAAAAGGAGAGGGTATCAGGTGTCGCTTCGCTAAATCCCGGATTTTCCAGTTTCCGGACTGATTGGAAAAGTGGTTGCGAGAACTTTCGAGTATCAGTTGACGGGAGGGGGTGGGAGAGAATCTGGATTTAGGTAAGGCGATAGAGGAAGCTCTCACTCAAAGTTCCAGAGTAGAATTTAACGTTTCAAAGTATTACGCAAAATACGATGGAATAGAAATTTAAATTTGACCTAGCAAGATTTCGGAAAAACATAGACATTTATCTTTGCAATTGTGGTGGAAATAAAGGTTTCCTGCGCTAAGTACATATTTCATTACTGAAAAAATATTCTGAAATCGAATTGATGTATTTCCCCGTTACTTTGTCTTATATATGTTTAAAAATGTAAAGTTTTGAAAGGAGCCATATTAAATCGGCGAAATTACAGAAAGTCGGGAAGTTGAATCTAAGTATTTAAGTTAAATCAGGAGCATTTCAGTAACTTAAAAATATTAAAAAATCACTTTTTCAAATAGTCACTTTTTGC
This sequence comes from Araneus ventricosus, assembly GCA_013235015.1. Classification (NCBI taxonomy): domain Eukaryota; kingdom Metazoa; phylum Arthropoda; class Arachnida; order Araneae; family Araneidae; genus Araneus; species Araneus ventricosus. The sequence continues at coordinate 130,602 of BGPR01001538.1, forward strand.
TAGTATTTGTAATTTCTTCCATCCGACATTCTAATGATTCTATCATTTTCATTTTTTTAGTTAATAACTGGAACATTTCTCCTTTATTTAAAATAAGAAAGGTTAAAATATCTTTTATGGTTGAATTTTAGTTAATTTTTTTCTGAAGTGTTAAAATATTTTCCCTCCAATTCCTGCGCTAAGTACATAATATTTCATTGCTTAAAAATATTCTGAAATTGAACTGATGTATCCCCCCTTACTTTACATTTTTAAACATATATAAAACAAATGAAGTTTTGAAAATAGCCATATTAAATCGGCGAAATTACAGAAAGCGGGAAAGTTGAATCTAGTTCTGAAGTATTTAAGTTAAATCAGGAGCATTTCAAAAACTTAAAAATATTAAAAAATCATAAATGAAAGCCAAATGCTATCTATAAAGTCGCACTGTAATTTATCAATAAAGATGAGATTAACAACACGAGACAAGTTAGATTTAACTGAAAGTATCGCTCAAGTTTAAAAGAAAGCTATTAAATTCATAAGAATTTCTAATTATCTGCATGTAACTGATGACAACATGCATGGTTACTTATGTTTAAATGAGCCGATTGAGTTATCACGCAATATTGGATTCAATTGCCATTAATCAAATAATTTATACTCTAGAAAACGCAACGACTGATAGATACACTTATATTTTTTGCTATAGTTCAAAATTTATACAATACAAGATAAGCATATAATTTCAAGACAAGTTCAGATTTACAAATAAATTAGTTTTCTGTCAGATGGTGTTCCGAGATGGAAAATGTAAGTTATTAACCGCTTAACTTAACAGCCCGAGAATACTCGTGCATCGAATTATCGAAATTTTAGTCTTATAAACTAAAATTGAATCATTAATTAGCTTTATAATTTGACACAAAAAATATGTAGGATCCATAAACATCTTAAGTATCCTATGCCTTCTTAGATGAATGAAAATGACAGCCCCTTTCCAAAACAGGAGGGGTCATCTTATTAGATAGTAAAGAAAACTAGTCAGTTAAGTGGTTAATAAGATGCATTTCATATGAGCGTATTAATATACGAAATGGCTATTCCTAACTTTTAAAATAAACATTTTAAGGTAAATTTATTTCTCATGTAACGTCTTGCAGTTATGCTTAAAAGAACAGTCACAGCTAGGTTAAATTTTAACATAATTCATTGAAAATTCTTCTGGAGTAAATATAGAGTTATAAACAAATATCAAAATTCTAAGTTATTTATAAAATAATAAAATTAGCCCCAAGGCGGGGTATCCATTCACTGATATAATAATTAGAGGATTTCGCTAAATTGTCCAAATCGGACTTTCGTGGAAATGCGACCACCAGATTGGCTGTCGGGATGTCATCTCCCCTTCAGTTACACAGTCCCGACCTTATATCGCTACAGAGAAGAAAACCCCTTTGTGTGCATTCTCACGGGAACACACTTGTCAACACAAAAGCCACCTGTTCAGGAATGTTGCCTATGGTGCAATCGGTAGATGAAAGTTCGGTAATGAAAGGCAGTAAGTAGCCCGTCAATAGAGGGGGTGAGGATTCCAGGTGCTTGAAGGACCGTCAGCATGAAAGGTAAGGGCAGGTGTCTATTGTTCAGATGAATCTCAAAGTGACCAGCGCCTGGTAACGCACGCATCCAGTCTTAAATCAATGTCAGTTGTCGGAGGAGGGCATACATCACACTCAGCTTAAAAGGTTCATCTCTAAAAAAAGCCACGGTTTATGCGTGTGATTTTGGCACTTGTATAGTTGCCCGGTGGACAGATGAATCATATACTCATGAAAAAGATGAACTATTTATATTTAAATGTTTTTTAGTTTTTAAAACTACTTTTATCGAATCTCCTGCACTAATAACTGAAAAGTAACACAGTTAATACTTATAAAGTAAAAGAATATCAATACGCGTTGAGGTTAGTCCTTGCTTTCTTCCATGAAACGTAAGAGATGCCCCACCATACCAACAAGACTCTTGAGCGAAACCAAATCCGATATATAATAGTTATGCAAAATTCCACTCAAATTCTCTTTCCTCCTTGATCTTCTCTACATTATTACTAATATAATAGCCCAGATCTGTCTCTCGGTAACGCTCTGACGTCACCAACAATAAACCTCTCGCCATAGCACTGCGAGACGTTAAACAGCATTATTTCATTGTTCGAAAACCTAAATTTCAGTAATTTTAAATTTAAAAGAGTGATCGTCGTTCTAATTTCAAATTTAATAGCTCTGAAATAATGAAATAAAATTTGCTATCCATTGATATAAAATTTATCTCGCTATGATCAATAGTTCCCGAGAAATTTTAAATTATATTAATCATATATTTAAAATTAATTTTCGTTTTTTATAGAAAGTAGTAAATTACGTCAGTGATATATCATGCGCGTGATATAGTTTGGACGCCACGATGCATCCGATTATTTATTGCAATCGTGATGATATAATTCGATAATATTTTTGGCAATGTTTGACAAGCAGAGAAATGCTTTGTTTCGAATAGAATTTCGTAAAAGAATTCCTTTGAAATTTTAACTTGCGTTTGACAAGCTGAGAATTTCATGGTTATTAAATTATAATAAAATTGTTAAACAACAAAAAATACTTCACACGGAATGTTGTTTACCAAGAGGGTTTTTTTGTATAAAGAAATATGTAAATAAAAATAATTCCTGGCATAAAACACATGTTTATTTTATTCGTTTTCAATCAATGCTAAACATTTCTCTCGCATATATATCTATTTAAACACGTTGACGGGAAATCTCTCGAATGAAGGGGCAATTTGCACCGTCATACCATGACGGGTGATATTCTAGTTTAAATATATTAACAGTATATTACTATGATTTCAATAAACTAATACGACACTTCCAAGTTTTATAGTTAACTATTTGCAATACCACTTTTCGCAAAGCAATAGCAATGCCCAGAGGTGTAAAAATTTTGAGTTCAAGAAGTCCCGTTGGGTAGCACCATCGGTCAACACTTTGAGACACATTTCATGTTTTCAGACGTTCGCAGAGGGTGCAGTCTAGACAAATCTGAACATAGTGTTTAGTTTTCCAGAAAACAAATGCCCACTTAATTTTGCAATACATTTTAAAATTTTCACAAATTAAGACACATAACGATTATAATTCAAACTAAAAACAACTGAATTGCTGCTTCGAAATCTAATAAATAACTCGAAATGGATAACAGTGCTTCCTGAATTCTGGAAATTACTTCACCGATCCCATTAACTAAGCATAATTAATTTCAAAGAGCAGCAAAGTTTTTAATCTCAGTGATTTTACCGAGAAGAAATTTTATTAGCAGTAAACAAAATTTATGCAATAATAGCCTAAGGGAATTTAGTTCCCTCAAAATGTAGGTTCTTGCATCCCAAACCGAATATACATGTCTGGAATCGGTCTAGACAGTCCTCCTGACGACCCTATTCAGCAAAAATTACTCCCTTATAGTTTAATGTTATTGGGCATACTTAAGAAGATTAGACTCTTATTTATCTAATAATTAACCATTTATTAGGTTTTGGCATTCTTCTATCAACTTTGAACCAAATTTTATTCAAACTTGCTGTTAGTCTACGATTGAAATTTTATTCCAATCACAAAGTTTATAAATAAATGCATAATGCATGAATCTCAGAAGGATTTGAAAAGGAATAGGAAATATTAATGAGAATGAAATACTAAGACTGAAATTATACATGAATATTCTTTTCAACTGCACTTTTAAATTTAGTTTTTAACTTAACCTTTAAAATGCCCAGTGTTGCCTTTAAGCAACATACCCAATTTTGTCTTCTGAAATCTTGAGAATAAGACTGAAGCTCTAATGCCTGTTGTTGTCAGTAGAATGCATGTTGAAAATGCTATTAAATCAATTTACGACATATAGATGGCAGCCTGAGTGCTGATGAGAAAATAAAAAATGATTTTCATTTGCGGCTGCATCTTTTACTTGATTTGTTGGCTTGAGAATATCATATTTTATTCTGCAATGTTGAAAGAAATTCACTATCTTTATTGGTAGGTCTTTAAATTCATCTACACTATATGCCCAAAAGTATCCGGACACTTGCAGATTTTCACATTTTTTAGAATTTCTCCCGAATGGTTTAACTGACTGCCTTTAAACTTCGGACATGTAAATAATAGACAATAACTCACATTTTACATTGAAGATTCGGTCTTGAGTGCAATTAGGGGGCCGTCTACAAACTGATGAACACAAAAATGTTTTTGACCCACCCCGCTTCACAGATTGGTTGGTTGGTTGTTTGAGGGTTTTTGGCGCAAGGGCCAGTATTTGGCCATGCTGCGCCAAACAAGGTAGTAATTTGTAAAAGGTAATGTGTAAAAAAAGTAGTAATATGTAAAAAGGTAGTAAGCGGATGTAAAAACAATCAATAAAAGTCAAATGCAGAAGAAATTAAACTTTCACATGCTTATCTAGCGAGATAAGGTACAAATGAGTGAGGTGTAAAAGAGTTGGAACAAGTTGCTTAAATGTGTGGATAAAATCCAGTGATTTTTAAAAATTCAAAGAGGTAAATGAGAGGGTGACGACCAATCATTGTGGTTAAAGTAGGTGAGCTCGCCCCGCTTCACAGAATACAGATAATAAAATGAAACTTTCAGAAATCGTACTGTTTAATGTGCATAATATTTACAGGAATTTTCGTAAACGCAGCTCAAATATTTAGGAAGATATAAAGGTTTTCTTAAAACATTTCAAATTTTCCCACCTGTTTTTTGCTTATAAAATGATAAAATGCAGAATTTTCTGTTATATTATACGAAACTTACAGAAAAGATGACAATATGTTAGAAAAGCATTTTCTAAAAATTTGGAAAAGAATTGTTGAATATTGGAGGAATTATGAGCAATTTTAGTAAATAATGTTTTACTGCGCATGCGCGAAACATAGTGTAATTTTTCTTTTACACCTTTAAAGCCAGGTATATAGGGCAACTTATATAAAAAATTTCAGTTCAATATCAATAGTATTCAGAGAGATATCGGCATTACAACGAGCAGAATTTTAGCTCCTGTCGAAGAGAAGCTAAAAGATGAGGGGTTGTACACAAATTGATATTTTTTAAACTTGTATCTTTTAAATAGTTATATTGAATTGTAAAGTGGTTAGAATTTGCTGAATACCCATGACTGACTGACGGGCGGGCAGACAAACGGACTGACTGACGGGCAGGCAGACAAACGGACTGACTGACGGGCAGGCAGACAAACGGACTGATGACCCGACAGACAATCGTTCCGTAATTTGTTTGATGTAAAAGTCGCTACTCCAGAATGCAACGGCTGATGTAATCAAACTAGACGAATCAAGTCTAAAACAATATCATGCTACGGTGTTTCGGAATAGAGTAAAGAAATTGCTTGCTTTGGCTGCTCACAATCGTTTTTATTCTTATATGAACCTCGATTACCGATGTCAAAATGATTCAACTTTCTTTTAAAGATATTGGTGAAAAATTTATTAAAGATCAACTTTCCAACACAATTAATTTATCTAAAATCCAGTACTGCATTTTTTCTGTAAGAGTTAATTTTATTGCCGATTCACTCCTTTCGTAGAAAAACACCATAAACGAACTTATTTTTCAATTATATAATCATAGCGGTCATAACAAATATTTGAAAGTAACTTCAGAACTGAGAGGCTCAAGTCAAGGTCCAGGCAGCAAGTTTACAAATTAGAATGTTTCATTCATAAATTTGCGATTATATGACAAATGCATTTAGTATAACAGTTGTATGCAGTCAGAGTTTGTGCATGTCTGAAAGAGCGCTGTCGTACTCGTTCCTGTTTTCCTCCTGTATCGTGCACGATAGGTTAAAAATTAAATTAATGCAGCATATTTGACGCATATCATGTCAGCAAATAATAATTACAATACCGAAGCAGAAAAGCACTATTGGTTCAATGGCTTTACCAATATTAGATATTATCAATATTGAAACATTCGCCTTTACTTTTCTAATGTCGTGGCAATATATACCTCATGAATTGCGTTTAATAAAATAGAGGATGAATCATGAGTTTCATCTTTAATAACAAATAACAGACGAAGGATTTGCGATAAGAATTAAATCAAATAATAAACAGATCAGAAATGAATAACTCTACTAAACAATTCCCTTAAAATACTAGACAGTTCACAGGTTTATCTTAAATGCATCTTCCTTAAAGTGATCTTTTTAATTTTTAATTAACAATTTCAGGAACGAGAAAAATAAACGAGATGAAGATCGTTATATTTTTGTTTATTGCAAAAATAATAAAAATCGATTTGTTTAGAATATTTACTGTTTTTTTATTTATTTAAAGAAAAGCGCACTACAAAGAAAACTCCATTTACAGAGTGCTATATAAACAACAAACACATAAAGAACAAAATCCACAACGAGTAAATAATAATAAAAATGCGCTCGAAAATAAAAAGTTGAACACAGAGAATACATAAAGTCATAAAAATTTTGCAAACGCATATATATAATTAAAAACGAAAACATATCATCACAAGAACATTAAAACACACTATGATTCTAAAAGTCGTATTTTTTAAAAAAATTAAAAGACCATTTCCAAAAGGCAAGGGTTAAAAAGTCAAAACACGCAAGCACCGAATCCACTAAAAACACACCAGGAGACTAAAAATTTAAAGACGTAAATACGCACTTGAGATAAAAACAATTGCAAAACTTAAGATAAAAACAAGTAATATAAAAAAAAATTTAAGTCAATTCCTACTTAGGTGATTCGAGATATAATGAAAAATGTACTGCACATGCGCAAAGATATGGCTAAAATATGGAGGTGCTTCGATGATCCCATGGGCCATCCATATACCGAAGAACCAAATCTGTAATGTTAATAGTTTTCGAGATATAATGAAAAACGTACTGCGCATGCGTCATGCAAAATATGAAATGACAGACAGACAAGAAAGCGAATTAATATTGCATTGTCATCTAGTTCTGAGCTATGATTAAAGTTTCAAGTCTCCAGCTCATTGGGAAGTTAGTTTAAAATCGATTGCAAAATTTGAACAAGATATATAAATATATATATATATATAGGGAGAGTGTGAACTAATAGTAGGAATTGAATAAATTGCAACACGGCGCCAAAAACAAAAGTACAAAAATTAAAACCTATAAAAAACATTAAAAAATGGCCATTAAACATTGAAAATTTTTACCAACTCTTCCCATCCCAGCTAGATACCATCAAGCACTGAGAAGAGGCAATTACTTTATCGGGAGGCATATTTCCTCTAAAAAGGTGCATGCAATTGGCTTAAAATATAACTAAGCCATCAAATCCACACAAGCCATTAAGTTTCCGAAGCTGAGGAAGATTGATATACAGGACCAGACAGTGACACGAACAAAGGCTTTTAAAGCCCGACCCTCTGGGGACCGGTGGGGCCGGGTAACGAACCATCCACTCGCCCGTGGGGTGGGGAATGCATAACGAAGGACCGGGCAAAAAATTACCCCGATGAAAATGTTTTAAATAAATACCCGGAGGGTGGACTCGCGGATGAAGCTAAAGAGTCCCTCTAAGGGGGTTCTCGCTGCAACGCCTTGGTCCTATTGCATAGCGCTCAATCATTATTAAAAGGATTAAGAGACGGGTCGTGTAATGCATTAGCTTAACTGGGACGCAACAAAGCAGGGGACAGCGTTATCGAGCAACAACATGCAAACCATCTACAGAAGAGGGATTTGGAAAACTCAATCGTCTGACTCGGGAAATCTAATAGACGCATTTATTCCGAAAGCTGTTACTCGGAGCTTTGGCATTAGTGGAATTGATTATCGTTCGGGATAGACATACCTTTCATTTGCAAACAAACGAGTTAATGCCGTTAAGGAGACAATGTTAAACTGTTCTTTGGAGAGCGATTGGTATGTTCCGTGAAGAATAAATCACTTAATCTTTACTTTGAGTGCTTCATTCCTGAAACTACCGGGTGCTTTCACGTCATTTTGAGACAAGATATCACTCTTTAGTTCATGTTAAAAGAACACATTATCAATAATAAGAGCATATGTCAATTACATGTTGCCGGCAATGTATAAAACGGAGGCATTCTATAGAATAACTAGGAATATTAAAAGATGTCGGGCGTTTTTATTCAACGTATGGAATATGAGGATTATTATATATACTTTATGTAATATATTATTATATACTTTATATAATATTATTATATACTTTCCCTAAGCATTTTATATTATACCTAGGCACTAGGCATTCTATAAAATGTCAGCTGCTATTTAGGCAAAGTATAAAAAAAAGTTCGTGATAAGACTGTTATTGAAAAGACGTGCATCACTCAAAAATACAAATGTTATTTTGAAAAGATAATGAAAGTTCCATTAAAAAAAATTATTCAAAATACGTAAAGAAAAGTGCATGTAGTACAAAACAAAAGTTACGCCTTTCTTATAAAAGAAAACAAAATGAAGTATCAACTACTTTTCGTATCAAGAAAAAAAAATTTAAAATTGTATTAAATTTTATTTTTTATAAAATCGAACCGACGATGTATTTCATACTTTGCCGGTTAATCAGTTGGCATTCTATAAAAACTGCCAAGGTATTCTACAGAATGCCGGCTGTTATACATTGCCGGAAACATATATAATAATCATATGAAATGCATATATACAAATATATACATATATATACAAATATATATATATAATAATAAAGTAAATACATATATAAAAATCATAAAATAACTTCTTAATTGCGGTTTGTGTTTCATTATTGTAAACAATAAGAGAATAAATATTTTTTTTACAGTTATTTATTTCTCAAAAATCATTATAAACATAGAAAAATCCACAAAAAAATTAATTCAAAAGCCAATAAGATTTTAAAGATGGTAATTCAATAAATTGAATGCAGCATTTAAAAACATTTTACTGAACCGATTTATATTCAAGCACAAAGTGCATTTTAAAAGGAGCAAATTCACGATCACGCGATGCACATCAAATGCATCGCACCAATTTAATTTTGAAATCCACTGCACATATTTTAATTGGATGTTTATTATTACGTCACAGGAGAAAGCAAGACAACGAGCAGGCGAATATTATACAGTCTGCATGTTCTGCTTGTACACTTTATAAGCTTCTTACACATCTTTTGAAATTAAATGTCGATCAAATATATTGATTAATTAACATCAGATTATGATACATTAAAAATGCAGTTCTGATTAAGTTTTTATTTAAGAAAAAATAATGAATATAAATTTTTGAACGTGTTTCGAAACAATACAATGTAAAATTTAGTTTATTCTTCAAACTCTTTGCTGTTCGTTATGTAAACGAACACAAAGAGTTTAAAACACAGAAATAATTGAATATTATTTATCTTTTTTTTTACATTTTGAGGAATATACAATAATGAAATACAGTAGAACCCTACGAATCCGAACCCCAGAAGTCCGAAATTCCGGATAATCCGAACATCTTTAATTTTCTAAAAACTTTTACAGAAAAATGAAGGAAAAATAACAACTGCAAATCGGAAACAAAGTAATATTTGTTCTGAACTCAAAAGAAGTATTCGAATTGGTCTTATGAATACAACACCTTAATTAGTACAAACGAACTCGGATATCTTCTTTTCACCCTCAACTTGTTTTGCCACTGTACCGTGCGAATCGCTGTGTGCTTTTTCCGTAGGCCTTCACAGAGCACCCAGAGTCAATACTCTACTGCATTTGGTATATCAAGAGTATTTTGCCGAATTCCCCGGATAATCCAAACTCCCCGGCAAATCCAAATTCCCCGGCAAATCCAAATTCCCCGGCAAATCTAAATTCCCCGGCAAATCCAAATTCCCCGGCAAATCCAAATTCCCCGGAATTCGAAAAAAGTTGACTTAATTAGTTCGGATTCTCAGAGTTCTACTAGGGATGGCGGTTACTGCAAAAACAACCGGTTTTCGGTTAACTGTTTTTTTCACCTCCGGTTTTAACCTGGCGGTTAAAACTGCTCAAAATAACCGGTTTTCGGATTTTTTAAAAAAAGAAACAACGTTTATAGACAAAATTTTTTATAAGTAATAATACAAAATAAGTAAGTATTAATACAATAAGTAATTAATGCAATAAGTAATGATTATAAATAAGTGATTAATACAATATGTAATAATAATAAATGGTTAATTATTACAATAAGTAAGTATTATAGACAAAATTTTTTATTAACATTGTTTTCACAATAAATTAATTCATTGGCCAATATTTATCATCTAATTTGCTCATAAAGACTCTTTGAGCAATGTGTTGATCCGTGAGTTGACACCTCTCATAGGGAACATCATTCAACGTAGATATAATTTTTCGGAAGCCACAGAACTTGCGACTAAAGATAAATCTGTTTTGGCTACAAAAAACAGACGCCGTTTGCAGACAAAATTTTATATTAGTATTGTTTTTGCAGGAAATCAATCCATTGGCCAATATTTATCTGTTCATAATGACTCTTTCAGTAATCCGCCAATCAACAGGCGCTTCGAGGAAGCGGTTGTCGGCGATTGGCCTAAGATGATGAAATTCAAAGCTTTATAACTTGATAAATTTTAGTGCAGTCGAACCTAAAATCCAACCTATTTTTCGACCCGGTTTTTTTATTCGGTTATTGGATTTAAAAAATAACCGGTTAAAACAGGGACCAAAAAATAACCAATAAAACCGGTTAACCAAAACAAAAACCGGTAGGTTTTTCCCATCCTTAAGGTTCTACTGTAAGTAAAACATATTAAAAATTTCTTTAAAAATTTATGCCAATATTCAGATTTTATAGAAAGGCGAAACTATTAAAAGTTGCTAGCAAAAAATTCTACAAATAGCTTTCAGTCTTGAAATAAAACATAACAACCACGCTTTGACCGAATTTAAGTCCACAACAAGTCCTGACATAAAAAGACGTTCAAGTAAAACCCGCAGAAAAAAAGAATCGGATTATCAATGACATTTGCGGACACAAACAAGAAACACGTTGGAGAAAATTGGCTCAGTCTTTTCTTTTAGTTGGCGTTCGGTGTCAGTCGTAATAAATATCAAAATATAAGCGCGTTACGAAAAGACAAAGGCTTTTGGTTCGTAAAAGACAACAAAGTTTCTCTCGGATGCTTACACTTAAGATAGTTTCCTAATTAAATTACATATTGCATAATATTTTTTGGAATTTGCATGCTTATTCTATTCTATTTTAGCTGTATTAAAACACCATTTTGAAGCAACTTGAGGGTTCTGGTCGAATTTTACAATTTGTTTATAATGGCTTCACAGAACTTCCGTGGTGAGGGTTCACTTCCGTTTTCTAGTAACCCTGCAATTTAAACGATTCGCCAAATATAATTAGATTCCATATCAAGCGCCAAGCTCGAATCGGGTTTTTCTAGAGTACACAAAGCGCCAAAAAGAGCGATAAAGAATAATTATGGCAACCATTTCACAAAATTAGGCTCTTATTTTAAATAAACATTGAGAGCTACACACAATAGAAACACGAAATTTAATATTTTCAAAGTATCCTTAAGCCATGACATTAGAAAACTCCACTTTAAACATTAATTAATATCCTCAAACAGAGTGTTGAAATTTTGAAGATTCCTATTGTCTTAACATTATCACTGGTTGTTGGCAAGGCGGAAGCCCTACTTTACCGCAAATAAACAGAACAGAAAACTCGTCCATATTTGAGAAGGATTTTGTAATTTTGAACCGTGATCAGATGACGAGGAAGACCTCCGAGAAAAACCCCACTTCCTCTCCATGCTTTCGCACCACTTCCAGTTGGAGGATAGCAGGTCCCATTTGATGGAATCTGGTTTTGAACCAGAAACCTTAAGTACTAAGCCACCGAGGGTCTGTGGAATTTCCACGAATTTAGTTTTAATTAGTTTAACGTACCCTTCTTGAAGCTATGTGAGGATAGTTTCGAATCATTATCAGATGACTTAGAAGACAGTCTCCATGCCACACCAACGCAACGATGTTTGATACACAACGGCAGATTAAAGCCCGGCAGAAACATGCGATTTGTGCCGTACAAGCCATTAGGGATACAAACTGTACGGGAAACGATTAGCGGCTTGAAGTGCACAGTTAGCAGTTAGGTAGTATACACATACATTTAGTTCTGTCAGTCTCCATGCCACACCAACTCAACAATGTTTGATTTTAAAGCCCGGCAGACACATGTGACGTGTGCCGGACAAACCATTAGTGACACAAACTGTCGGGGAAGCGATAAATGGCTTGAAGTGCAGTTAGGTAGTATACACATACATTTGTTTTTGTCCCGGTTTCTTTCCGATTAAAAGGGAAAACGCTATGCAAATATGTCGGACAAGTCATTAGCGATACTCTTGTTCTGAAAGAGGTATATGTGTGTATTACTCAACAGCTTCAAACATTCATTCAACTTCAAACCGCTAATCGCTTCGCCGGTATTTTGCCACTAATGACTTGTCCGACGCAAATCGGAATTTTGCACAGGGCCTAAACTTGAAACATATCCACATATATGGCGTGTTTTAGGCGAAATCCAGTCTCCAAGTCACGCACTTCCATTCCAGAAAAAATAACTGTCATTCGAAACTGAAACATAATTTTGTGGAACTTTCTCAGGAAATGAATACCTTACAAATTCATGAATTTAATCCATGAAGACATTTTTTGAGAGGGTGGGGCTGCAGGGGCAATTCGGGTGTCCCACTGTTCATCTGACCACGGTTCAAAATTACCCAAATACTCTTGCGTGTAGCTCTCGCTTTGCTTCAAAACACCACGTGAATATACAGCTGAGTGGGAGTTACTTTTATAGGGTTTCATTCAAACTGGCATCAGTTTCGATTAAAATTAAACTTAGTTTTATATATTGATATCTTAACAGCTTGTTAGAGATTAAAAGTGCCTTCGGATTTTATACAGGGAAGGAATTGCCCAAAAGTGCAAGTTACAGAAATGTGACCAGATTTTCTGAACTTTGGGTCGGGTCGATGAAAGTAATGAGAAGACGGGGCGTCAGGTTGGAACGAGGATTTGGATACCGGGACATTCCTAGAAAATCTGCGACATCCTGTTATTTTAGCATTTAAAATAATTGTAGAACGAGTTTACACAATACGGAAATCAATAATATTCAAAGGAATGACAAATACTGAACTTTCATTATGTAACATAATAAAGGATTTATATTCTACATACAGGGCGTTTCAAAAATATCTGGCAAAAATGACAGAATAGGTCAGGCACACAGAAATAAGTCATTTTCGCAACGGAACATGGGGTCGGATATGCGAAGAGGATTCGCCACAAGGTTTTCTTCGTCAGTGAATAAAGTGAAATAAAAGGATACACCAGATGAAATGCAGAACGCAGATTGAACGGAATGCAAATTTGTAACAGCACAACAACCCAGTTGAATAATTAACAACGTTACAAGTCGGGTGCGGCATGACAAATAAAAGACACACCAGATGAAATGCACAACACAGATTGAACGGAATACAAATTTGTAACAGCACAACAACCCAGTTGCATAATTAACAACGTTACGAGTCATGTGCGGCATGACAAATATGACACAGTTTCCACAACAAAACTTTGAAATTCTTTACCCTTTCAGTCCCGATGATGCCCATTTGTAATCATAATCATTCTTTTGTTCCGCATTTAACCTGAATCTGATAAACAAATGGACATCACTAAACTCTTCGCATTTTCCTTTTACATATATTTTTTATTCTTGCCACTAGATGGCTGCACTATCGATTTTATCTATTGAAAAATTGCCTTTTTGAACCTCACTTCATTCAGCAAAAGATGTCAAAAAATAAAAATGAATTTTAACAATTTAAATGAAATTATTGGTGCAATTTCATTGTTATTACTTTTAAAATTTGTTAACACATTTTATTTCAGCTGTTTTTGATAAATATTTATTTTAAAACTTGGGTTTCACCAATGGAATGATTCTAATTGGAATAGCTCTGAATTTTAATTTTTAATTTTTTTCTTCTTGAACTCTCATCTTAGCCCCAAAATGAGTACATTTCACAAATTTAAGAATTTTAGAATGAATAAATTCTTGGGACAGAAAGGGTTAATGTAAGTGTCCAAATGTTTTGGCAGCTGAGGCGATACACGCTTCGCATGTTGTTATTCATGAAACTGGTTTGTTATGTTACTATAAATATGTATTCCATTCAATCTACCTGGTATATTTCATTCCATCCGATATATCATTTTCTTTCTCTTAATTCACTGACAAAGAAGCTTGTGTAGTGAATCCCCTTTGCATTTCCAATGCCACTTTCTATTGCGGTTTGACTCGCTTCTATATGCTTGACCTACCCTTTCATTTTTGCCAGATATTTTTGAAACACCATGTATAACAAAAGGTAGGAAGGGGAACATGTCAGTAGGAATAGGAAAAACCAACCGGTTTTAACCGAAAACCGGGTTGTTTCCTTTAACCGGTTTTTTTTTTTCGGTTATTTTTTTGCCCCGTTTATAACAGTTTACTTTTATAAATCCAATAACCGGGTAAAACATCCGATCGGAAGATAGGCTCGATTTTAGGTTTGATTAGTCTAAAATTTACCCAAGTTATGCAGCTTTGAATTTCATGATCTTAGGTAAAGCAACGACAACCGCTTCCTCGAGGCGGTCTATACGAGAGGCGGTATGCAAGAGTCTTGATGAACACGTAAATATTTGCCAATCGATTGATTTCCTGCGAAAACAATATTAATAAAATTTGTTTATAAACGGAGATTTTTTTTAAAAAAAACCGAAAACCGGATATTTTGAGCGGTTATAACCGCCAGGTTAAACCGGAGGTGAAAAATACCTGAATAACCGAAAGAC
>BGPR01001538.1:148107-158582 GCA_013235015.1 Araneus ventricosus
CCATTCAGGCTATGTGTACCATTGATGGTAGACGCTAAACTTTCCATCCAGGCCACGTGTATCATCGATGGTACACGTTGTACACACTATTCGAAAAAGTTAAAACTGATCGAAGCGCCACGTGAGCCATGAATGGCACACTATGTGATAAGTACGCTAAAGAATCTAATTACTTAAGATGTATTGAAGTATTTTGTGATAATATATCAATCTTCAAAAATCTATCCTCTAATTAGTCAAAACATCAAATGGCCCGAATTGAAAAGACGAGCAAAAACGGCTTGGCACGGAGCGTGTTAAAGGTAAGCGAAGCAGGTAGTCCTGGGATGTGCAAGACCACCGTGTTCCGATTAAATCGAGGTTCGACTAAATCCAGATTCACATCCAACCACTCTCTTTTGAGACTAAAGTCGAAGCAAGAAAAATACAAAGAACATAATACAGTAGACTCCAACTAATGTGACCACTTCGGGACTTAAGAATTTTGATAACATTAACCGATTGATAATAATAACCGAATTGGATAAAATCAACTATATTTTTATCACATCAAGGGAAAAGAAACAAAAAGGAAAAAAACACTTCCCTCAGGGCTGTCTATAATTTATTTCAAAAATAACAATTAAAAAATTCATTAATTGTTGCTTGACGACAATTATTAGTTAACAGTTCATTTATATATTGTTCGTACTTGTATTGTTTTTTAAAATTTGTTGAACGCTGCTGCACGCCGCGTTTCCCATATCAAGAGCTTGCCTCATTTCGGCGTTCGTTGGAGGGTTTTCTTCAGCACATTCATCCCCAACGGAATAATTAACTTTTATTGCTTGGTCTTGTTCACAAACAGCTTGGCAAATTTCCAAATCCATTATTGTGGCAGCTAGTGGAATGTCCTCGTCAATGGACATCCACTCTTCATATTCTTCCTTTTGCATACCTTCGGGAGGTTCAATGAAAATTACGGACGGTCACGTCTTTGCCTGCTAAATGGACGACATTCAAAGAGAGGTCATGAAAGATAAACTCCGAAATTCTTGGAATGTGTGGGGGAAAGTGGCCCCCAGATGTTTCCTTACATGTGGAGCGAGGAAATTCTACGACCGTCAATCGTTAAAGCTGTTTTAAAATGAGGGATAGTTCAATTCTCTACTTCAAAATCGATAACTTTAACCGATATAGTGATCGCATTAAACGAATAATTTTATGTACATTTGAATACGTTGGTTCGGGACCAGAGGTTTCTGATAATATAAAGCGAAGGATAACATAAACCGCGATTGCATTAAGCGGAGTCTACTGTATACTGAAATTGATTGAATATTAATTTCAATACTATAGTACTAGTTAGTTACAGTAATAATCGAATTAAAATTAGAATAAAAATTATTTTTCTAATATTAAGCAAACCTTAACGAATAAGTGAAAAAAAATCAGGAAATAAAAAAAATTGCACTATTTCAAAAGTTCACAGTCGACTGCGCAAACGAACTGAAAAATGGTAAATTATAAAGACTTTTTATGCTGCGAGAAAATCCTTGAAATACCTCAAGTTAAATAAGTCAAATAAAGTAAAATAAAAACACTTAACTATTTTAACGTTTATGCTATGGAACATGCCTGTTGGCTTCGAAATGAGGTTTAAAATTGGGATAATAAAGAAAATACAAGGGTAAAGTAATTGAAAATAAATTCCATTTCAATTATTTTTCTTTTAGAAGCTATAAATTATTTCAAATTCCTCGAAAATTACTCCTTTTTTTCTAGAATGTTCAATGATCTGTATCAACAAGCGCAACACCAGAACGAAGTAGTCATTGCTTTACTTTTTACCATAAATTTCGAAATAACATTTCTATTACTGTACACGCGCACATTTTAAAGCAAAAAGAATTTCAGATACGGCCTTCAACGATGCAAACAGGAAAAGTAGCGATAAAATACCACACTGTATTTGTTTTCTTCTCTGAATCAGACTGATTAATACCAGAGAAACGCTTGCATATTTCGGAGAAATTTTCTTCTAAACAGTCTCATTCAACGTGCATACATAATACACCTTTTGAAAGCATAATGAGGTAATTGCGTTATTGAGCACAATAGAAAATTAATCTAATGAATAAACATTACCATTCATATAAAATGGAAAAATAAACTTCTGAAATATTAGCAATTCAAAAATAAATCCCTCAAAATAAATGCAATACGTAATGACTTTCATTTTTACATATACGCTGAATGTTATTTTAATTTCAGTTATTTAAATCCTTAAAAATAGCAAAATAACAGTATAACATAAAACTGCAAACTTTCCCTTGTAATCTAAATAAATCGGTTCTAAATTTCTATTTAGCTCTTGAAACATTTCAGACCATTTTTCGAATCAAGAATTAACAGATAACCCTGACGCGCTATTAAGAATGGATTTTAATCCAGAAAATTGTAATTTCTGTTATAAATTATTTTACTGAGCTAATTAATGTTCAAGAACGAAAAGATCTATTTTACAATATTGTTTACTCTTAATCATTTATCTTAACCATTTTTTAACCTTCATAGACAAATTTTTTAAAAATAATTCCATGTAAATTTTTATTTCACTGTTTTACTTTTATTTTATATCGACTGCAATTCAGTGAGGCAGAAAAACTGAATTTATTCTTCTAAAATTATATCCAACAGATTTTTTCATTTAGAAAAATTTTTATTTAAAAGAAAAACTAAGCGTATGTATATGTTTCAGCTAACCTCTTCAACGATTTCGTCATTCTGAGACTGATACCGAGTTCAAATACTTACCCATGCTGAAATAATCATCTAAATGAATAAAAACAATAGCCAAATATTTTCCTCAATTCTTACTCAGCCATGGAAAAGCGGTAAAAATATTTTTAACTTTAAAAAATATATTAAAAATTGTCAATGCACTTTTATTCCATGGTAACTTATCTTGGAAGAAAACTTGCAATAGATGAAAAACATTATGGATTGCAGCTACTCCGATCAAACCAAACTGGAATCTCTTAGGAACATAAGTGTTATAATAAGATACTCTGAATGGAAATCGTATCTAGACCAGAATGTAATGTTGTATTTAAGAACTATATCGGCAAGAAAATGTTTTCAAATACAATGTAATAAAAATGAACAAACTTACAAAAACCCTTTTTGGGAAGGTATATAATAAGAAATTTGTCCCTATATGCATTGTAAAAATGTAAAGAAACTGACATTTATTTGTAACCATTTCTAATTTCAGGACTGAAGTATCAAGTCGACATTTCAATACAAGCACACCATCGATATTGCCCCTTAAAAATCAAAACAGATTATTTTTCTTGCATCGTTTTGCAATTATTTTGGATTTTGCGTCGCACAGAGAATGATGAAATTTTTCCATGAAGAGGTAAAAATATCCCGAGTTTTGTTTCGTAAATCAATTCATATGTATACATGACAATCTTGAAAAATTCTCCAATTAGACAAAATTAGTCAACCAGAAGAAAACAGAAATCTAAAGTGTTCCCAAACCATACGTGTTGCATATTAAAAGCTTTAGCTCAGGAAAGAGCAAAATTTCTGTCTTATCCCGCTCATGAGAAAGCATACGATAGCGAGAGAAAGTTCTCACAATGAGGCAAGAACAATATCTCCAACGAACAGCTCAACTTCGTACTTTACGAGACAGACAAAACTGCCTTCTGTGAGGAAGGAAAAAACAGCAGCCATTTAGCTGAAAGAAATATGGCTTCCGAGTCTTCAATATATTCGAATTTTATCTCTCGATACCGCCTTCACTTGGGCGAGAAAACTTAAAAGATTCGACTCTATCCATCAAGCCCCTTCTGCACAACCACTCGACGTCGTCAACTCCTTCCCGATAACCCCCATAAAATATGAGGGCGCCAACCCCCCACTCCCTCATCAGGACCCAAAAACTAAAAGAAAAAGGGCCGGCACCCTCCGCAGCCTTAATGTATTCGTTATCGGCAAAATTCCGTAACGGTGTTATTAATGGTAGCAACAGAGCCGAACATGACACTTAAGTCGGGCATTGGTGCAATACAAGACCCGATTTGTCACAACGGCACAGGTATTGATTAGTTAACTACTCCTCGCCTTGGAACGGAACTCTACCCCTTTTAGGGCGAGAGTGAAAATTCTCTAAATGCCCCTCCGGTGGCGACAGAAACAGCCATTTAAGCGAGGGAAAGTCAGCCCACAAGCGGTCCGCAGGGCAGCTGAAGATGACTTTTTATTGATCAGCGACAGATTGCGGTTCGTTATCGGTGGTAGGTTCGACAAGGAAAAAAATCCATGTTTCGCGAAAATAGACAAGATTATTTTTTGTCCGCCTTTTTACACACCATTTACCTTTTGGAACAGACGTAACCCTGTTCCATCTACAAAAAAAACTGTAGTTTTTTTTAAATAATATATTACTGTTTTAGATTTAGTATAAAAATAGATACAGTAGAATCTCCCTACAACGAAGTCTCCCAACAGCGAATTTCTCCATATAACGAAATTTTTAGTCGGAATGTTAAAAAACATTCAAAATATTCCCCATATAACAAAGTGGTTGTCTCCCTATAACGAGTTTTTTCAGACCTTTATCTTTTCGATTTTTGTCATTTTTGAAGAAAGTTGCTAATTTCTGTGCACACAAATCGCTCACACGTGCCTGTTTCTGGAACCACTCGCATTGTTCATTCCAGCGATAACACATAACTATAGAATGCTATGTGAAGGGTAATGCAATTGTGGGGACCTGGGTTTCTACACAGGGAGCAACATTTCTACGGGTCAAGATTCCAAGAATCGGGGTGGAGCGGGGATGTGATAATACGCATTTTATGTTTATCCGTACTAGTACATATTATTCTCTAAATTGCTGAATTGTCTTCACTTTTGAGCATTTTATTTATACAGCAAAAATTAGTATAATTTTAGCAAGTTTATAATACATATTAATTCATTTTTAATTGAAAGTCATAATTAAATATTTTTGAACTCATCGCACATACTAAAAGGTTTGTAACATTTACTTAAATAACTGCAAAAATCTCTAATCTCCGTATAACGAAATTTTCTCTATAGCGAATTTTGCAACTGGAACCAAGCGATTTCGTTAAAGGGAGATTCCACTGTATTTAGTATAATAGATTTGGTATAAAAATTAAAAATAAAGACCAACAATTAACTTATTTCGTAACGTAAACATTTTTTTTAGTAATATAAAATTATTTGTTGCTTTAGCAAAGAGCTTCTAAAACTAAGTTTACAATTCCAAGTCGGATACTGCAGAAAAACACTGATGCCAAGGTAAATCACAGGGTCGTCTTATTTCAAATTCTTAAACATTTGTAAGCAAAAATATTTTGCGTCAAGATGACTGTTCGAACTATTTCATTAATAATAATTAATTAATCTTCTTAACCATGTTTCTGTACTAGTTGGATTATTAAAAATGTCTAATAAAGATTTCCCTTTCGCATTTAGAATTAAATAGTAAATTTTTTATGTTATAACTGTTATTTAGACACTTATTTATTGTTCAATTTTCCCTCTTATAGTTAATTTTTACCTAACAGAAAAGGCATCCAATAATACTGATAAGAGTAAACGTTGCTCAAAACTTTTTCTCACCCAATATTTGGTTGGATTGTTAAGGCATAAGGACCGTACGAGGTGAAATATAAGTTAATTAATAACATATAAATGAATTGAAAACCCAAGAGTATATCGATAAAAGTAGTCAAGTAAGAAGCATATTTATCTCAAAATGTTTGGATTTAAAATTGAATAAACCATCGTCAGATGTTTTAATTGTCATATAATGGCGACCTAAAAATTAACGAATACATGTGCGTTGAAGTTAGTTTTTCTAATGTATGCTTTTCCCTTTGCTTTAGTTACATCTGTATAAATAGATATAACTTCTTTGTAAATTACGATAGGAAGGAAAATTTTTTACACAAAGCGGAAGGAAGTTTAGGCTTGTTTGCCAAGAAAAAACCGCCTTATATGAATTATCTCGATCATACGTGCAACATTCATGTAGTAGTCCGTTCCACGCTAGAAATCGTGAAGCATGTTCTCAGACACTCACGCGCGTTCTGCAGCCATTTTGCATATAACAATGAAAGAATTGAAGGTAGGCATAGATAATTCATTTCACTACCACCTGATGCATTAACGCCGAAATATTGCCCGTGTGAGAAAGGGAAGTCCCATAGGGGCAACTATTTTGAAAAAATAGTTACCCAATCGGACTATGGGATGACGGAAACCAAATTTTGAATTATCTTCCATTTTGTGTCTAAATTTTTCCTCCCTATCGTTATTTGCAAGGAAATTACAGCCATTTGTAATCGGTGCAACTGTTTTGAATAAACTAAATAACGATAGGAAGGAAAATTTTGTACACAAAGCGGAAAGAAACTTAGGCCTGTTTGCTAAGAAATAACCGCCTTATATGACTTCTCTTGATCATATGTGCAACATTCATGTAGTAGTCAGTTTCACGCTAGAAACTGTGAAGCATGTTCTCGGCCATTCACGCGCATTCGGCAGCCATATGTATGCTCTGCATATAGCTAAATCTTTTGAAATTGTTTCTGTCTCGATTTCATTGGGTTGTGTCATTTCCTGGGTTGTGTAGACTCTTAACGCCTCCTTTCCATATAACAATGTAAGAATTAAGGATATCCATAGAGAATGCTTCAGGCGGTAGTGAAATGAAATACCGCCAAAATATTTCCCGTGTGAGAAAGGGAAGTCCCATAGGGGCAATTATTTTGAAAAATAGTTACCCTATTGGACTATGGGATGACGGAAAGCAAATTTTGAATTCTTTTCTATTTTGTGTCCAAATTTTTCCTCATTATCGGCAGCCATATGTATGCTCTGTATATAGCTAAATCTTTTGAAATTGTTTCCGTCTCGATTTCATTGGGTTGTGTCGTCTCTTGGGTTGTATAGACTATCTTAACGCCTCCTTTCCCTATAACAATGAAAGAAAGATATGCTTAGAGAATGCTTCAGGCGGTAGTGAAATGAAATACCGCCGAAATGTTGCCCGTGTGAGAAATGGAAGTCCCATAAGGGCAATTATTTTGAAAAAAATATTTACTCTATTGGACTATGGGATGACGAAAACCAAATTTTGAATTCTCTTACATTTTGAGTCCAAATCTATCCTTCCTATCAAGTTTGTTGGAAGGGAAGTTTTTTGTTTGCAAGGAAATTACAGCCATTTGTAATCGGTGCAACTGTTTTGAATAAACTAAATAACGATAAGAAGGAAAATTTTGTACACAAAGCGGAAAGAAACCTAGGCTTGTTTGCTAAGAAATAACTGCCTTATATATCTTCTCTCGATCATACGTGCAACATTCATGTAGTAGTCAGTTTCACGCTAGAAACTGTGAAGCATGTTCTCGGCCATTCACGCGCGTTCGGCAGCCATATGTTTAGCCATATGCATATAGCTAAATGTTTTGAAATTGTTTCTGTCTCGATTTCATTGTCTGTCGGTTGTGTAGACTCTTTCTTAACGCCTCCTTTGATATATAACAATGAAATAATTGAAGGTAGGCATAGAGATTGCTCCAGGCGGTAATGTAATGATAACTACCGCTGAAATTTTGCCCGTGTGAGACAGGGAAGTCCCATAAGGGAAACTGTTTTTTAAAAATAGTTACCCTATTCGACTATGGGATGACGGAAACCAAATTTTGAGTTCTTTTCCATTTTGTGTCCAAATTTTTCCTTATTATCGGCAGCCATATGCATGCTCTGCATATAGCTAAGTCTTTTGAAATTGTTTCTGTCTCGATTTCATTGGGTTGTGTCTGTCGGCTGTGTAGACTCTTTCTTAACACCTCCTTTCCATATAACAATGTAAGAATTAAAGATATGCATAGAGAATGCTTCGGGCGGTAGTGAAATGAAATGAAAATGTTGCCGTGTGAGAAAGGGAAGCCCCGTAAGGGCAACTATTTTGAAAAAAATAGTTACCCTACTGGACTATGGGATGACGAAAACCAAATTTTGAATTCTCTTATATTTTGTGTCCAAATCTTTCCTTACTACCGTTGTTTCCAAGGAAATCAAAGCCATTTCTAATCGGTGCAACTGTTTTGAATAATCCTGCAGTATAATCAATTCAAGTCACACACACACTATTCACAAATAAACACACATCGAATGAGTCAAATCTCACATTGGACATCTAGAAAGCGAGACTGTGGGGAATCTGACTGAATTAGCAACCTCGAAAGGGAACCGCCCTTCATTACACAGTCGCATGAAGTTAGCTAACAAGGGAACTAATTAACATTTCTTTCGCTAAGTGGCAAAACAAATGATATGTCGGTCGAATAGGCATAAAAAGATCTTTGCCTCCCTGGACTGTTGTTAATCTGATGAAAGAGGCACGAAATTACGTTTGTTTTGGGACATGGCACATTTCCATTTTATCAAAAAAGGCTCAATCTCAGTCGAACACTTCAATATAGATATGGTGTTATCGGAGCTCCACTGCACTTCAACTGCTTTCTTCATTCCGAGGAAATAACACCATACCTCGAGTCAATCTGATGGAAAATAGTGCTCACAAGTAAAGTGGCTAGAGCAAGATCAGAATACTAACGAAATTCCTGACAGATAATGAAAATCGCTTTCTCAGCAACTTCTGATAAAAAAAGTATCATCAGCCTATTTCAAACATACCCTACAAGTCCTTCAGGCCACAAACGTGATTATGAAAGCCAGCTATAACTACATAGAAACCTTCCTATGTATTGACAATGGACTTTCCATCAGACCATTTTAGATTGATGTTGAATTTTTGACACCGTCACACAAGAAACTTTACCAATCCCTTTTACAATGAACTATAGACTAAAAATTCAAGAAACGACGTGCACAAATTTATTTATTGTTTTATTTAACAATTTAATTCTTTAAACCCGAGGCGACTTTCTTCTTCTAGCTCCTTAAAGACCGGGAGTTTTGGGGAGGAGGTGACATGAATTGGAATCTCCCAAACTGGGTGGTCATTTTCCGAAACCACACCACCCCTGCTATAACCTTCCCCTAATGCGCACGAAAATGTGTTGTGGTTTTCAAGGATAATTGGACCCTCTACGGCGCTTATCTTCTAAGCAATCTCAGAACCTAACCTTCCCTCAAAAGAAGGCAACCGCCTCAGACAGACCTTCATTGCTGTTAAGAAGAAATTTTTAGACCCACCCCCGGGACCGCCTCGCTTGGTATGAGGGGGTTAAACTTGGATCCAGATGGCGTTCTTGGGTAGTGCTAGTGACCGACATTTTTGGATACGCGATGACGAGTCATATTACCAAACGAATTGCGAAACAGTTATCAAAGAATTTCTATTTGATACTATTTAATTATTTTATGTTTCTCTCTTTTCCTCCCACCATTGCCCATCCAAACTAGTAAGTGCAAGTGCAAGTGCAAGTTAGTGAATCTGGCATGCTGCCAATTCAGAATTCGGACTTAAGTGGGGAAAATTTCTAAAACTTCAAATTCAGATAAATTTGTAATTTTATTTCGGGAAAATATTTAAAAGAGTTATTCGAAATACCCTAAATAAGCAATGGGATTTTACGATCCAAGTATTAATCTCAAATCCCTCTTTCTCGCATACACTTGTCTACCAGATGGATCTGAGCAAAATTAAACCAATAAATCAAGCATACAAAGGAAAGACCGGAAATCTTTTCAAACTTTCCTACTCGGCCTTTTATAATCAATGAATAATCGATTGAATCAAGCATTATGCGATTTTTTATTATAAGGCTTTTAAAGATGGTGTAATATATGAGCTTTCTTTGAAATTAAAGGTAGGGAAAAAGTGAATCCCCATGAAGAATTTGACCATAAGATGACAAACTCCGCAAAGCTCGAAATTCAAGTTATGACACGAAATTTCTCACGATTTCTTTGTCTTCACAACGTGAATGATACGTCGCATTATTCAGCCTATTTAATCATCTCGCCAGTTTTGATATGCCTTCCCAAGAAAAAAATGCACCAGAATGCAAGATAAAAAATGAGGTATGTGAAAAAAATCTGAAAGAATGCGAAAACTATTCGTCCATACATTTAGTCGGGTTTACAGAATAATAGGAAAATATTTTCGTTTGCAAATGAAATTATTTTGCGAGTTGTTTGTTCTCCCTATTCTTATTTGAAATTTCGCATGCTGAATATGTACATTTCTACATATATAGCAAACTCACAGAATATTTCATTCTTAGATAATTTAATTTGTAGAAAAAATGTAAAAACAGTAAAGCATAATTTAATTTGTTGGAAAAAAGTAAATACACTAAAGCGTAATTTAATTTGTAGAAAAAAGTAAATACAGTAAAGCGTAATTTAATTCGAAAAAAAAGTAAATACAGTAAAGCGTAATTTAATTTGTAGAAAAAAGTAAATACAGT
>BGPR01001538.1:172570-191855 GCA_013235015.1 Araneus ventricosus
CTCTTCAGGTTCAGTTACGTACTTGCTCTCGTAATATAGGGTGCCTCCAGTTGGAACAATAATTGAGAAGTATAATTCAATGAAAATATTCGGCTAGTGAAGTGAGTTATTATTTTCGAGAGTTTCCTCTTTCAAACCTAAAGAAGAAAAAATTCTGTCGAAAGGGAAAATTAGACTAGAAGATGTATGCCGTAGTACTGAACTTCTATTCACTGGGCCTGTAGAATGAGGACAATAGGAAAAAGTTCTCCCTTTGAATGAAAAGCATCATCAATTATCATGTTTCATTTTGCGTGCGTTTGATAAAGAAAATTCGGTAACGAAAAAAAGAGCAACTTACTTTTTTAACACTGCACTCTGAATAGAGTGAAAAAAAAAAGTTAGGTAAAGACTGAGATTGTGTGAAAAACTCAACATTAGTAAAAAAATGAACTCTGAGTCATCCGTTTCATGAAGTTTTTGTTTTCTTTTCTTTAACTTTTATTTTTAATTCTAAACAGTAATCTCTTCAAGTTCATATCGCGAATAGTTTTAGAGCGATGGAATTACTCTGAAGAAATAATTACTTAGCAATTTACGTCTTGCTTTAAATAGTTAAAAATAAATAAGCTCTCTCACTCTGAGTCCTTTTGAGTTATTTAGTCAGAATATTTTAGTTAACAGAACCACAACTAAAGGAAAAAAATCCATCTTTCAATCTTTTTAGTTTATCTATTATATTTGTTCTTTTCTGAATAAAGTACTTTTTAATTACAAGATTCTTTGATCACATACCTCATCTACCAAAAATTAAAAACAATATTAACTTTGTATTTTATAAATAATATTAATTGCCAGAAAGCAAAATCTGCCATCCCGTTTAGTCCCATGGTTTTATCTCAATTATGCAAACATGCTGAGGTTTAATTTGCTTTTGCTGCGTCAGGTCGAAAAAGAACTCTGTCTCAGTAAAAAATATTTAAATAACTCTTTGAAAGAAAAAAAAATGGATTAATGACTCAATATTAGTTAGCGTTCAGTCACAATTCTTTTCAGGTATCTGTAAACAATAAATAAATTAAGATATCCTTCTTTCGAATCAGAGTTCCAACTTTTCATCCCATACCAAATCACACCTGAATTTTTATTTGTAACTGACAAAACTTTATGATTTCTCAGGTTTATTCTAGTAACTTTTTTCATCTGTTCTTAATTACTAAAATTATTATTTTATCCCATGTTGTATATTACTCATAATATTGTATATACAAACATTACACATGAATGTATGCTTTATTTTTCCCATACAGTTCTGCACAGCGCCCCTAGTCACACCCCATTTTGAGGGGCAGGTGAAGATTCCTTAAATGCATCTAATAGTGCCTCTTCAGTTGCCCAAGTTTACCATAATTGTTTTGGTGATCCGGACGTCTAAGGTTGGAGAGGGAAGGAAGGTATTTGAAAGGGAGAGGGGTCAAAGTATAAGTATTATAAATTCTAAAAGATGCCTGTAATGACTCACCATAACACTAGCACAGAGTTTAAAGAAGTGAAAAAAAAATCATTCATAATTGCAGGATGATATAATTTTTTAGTAATGTTTGGTAAATTAAAAATTACACTAATGAAAACGAATTAAACAAAAAATACCAAGGCACACTTTCAGTTTGAATAGGGTTTGATTTAGAGACTCATACAATTTCCTCCAGAACAATGCATATAAAGTGTACTGTGAATTTTTCATTAGTGGAATTACGTCACAAACCTCCTTTGAATACGACAGATTTCTCAATTACAGCCAATTTCTCTCTCAATCACATTCTGACCAACAAATTCGGACATTTTAAAGATCAGAGATCGTAATCTGACATCAACGGGAATCCGGACGTATGGTAACCTATGTATGACCACATATAAACCAACTTCGGTACCAATCATGGGAAAGCAGTTTCAGTTGAAGGATGCTCTAAACGTAAGGTAGTTTAATTTTTTGTTCAAGTTGTTTTATAATTTAAGCATCATAAATGTGAGTAAATATATACTTATTTTATAGACAGATGGATAAAAGCGCCAATACATGTACAAATACGATACGAAATAATAGGTAAGTTAACCCAGATTTAGTGTGTCGAAATGCAATTAAACCACGTCACGCGCGATCTTCAGATGTTCTTGCACTTAAGGGATTATCCCAAAACTATTTCAGCGTAAGGAAGTTTGGTAATTGCGTGGCGTACATGAAATTCGACAAACCGTTAGCATAGCGACAAATTCTTGATGCATTAGTTTAGCAAGTAATTTACGGCTTATTTAGTTTAAAGTACTAAGAATCACGAATACACGCCTGAATTTCTGAAACGGTTTGAAAGTGATATCGCTATATTTTATAATTCATTTGGAATCGCGACAGGAATTTATATGATTGAAATGTAGCATTTCTATCATATAAACTTGCGAGCTATTAAAATAAAACAGAGCGTTCTGTTGCCAAGAAAGTAACCTGTTAGCATTGCCAGGTGGTGACCATTTATATATTTCATCTTCCTGAAATTTTGTATTGTTCATTTTTTGGAAAAAAAAAAAAGTGAGAGGAATTCATTATTAACTCTTTATTTCTCAAACTGTACTTAAACGGACCTGCGGCTCATAAACCTCAAAAAAAAATGGTGGAAACTGTCAGAATTCGATGCATTATATATCTGAAACATACAGTTCTGCAAGCTCTTTTTTTTACTTTCTCATTATACAGAAGTATACAAAATATTATAAATCGTCAAAAAAATTCGAACTCTCGTCAAAATCTGATCTCACATTTTAGACCTCCTGTGAGTCAAAAAACACATTTTGGAATTATGTGTCTGTCTGTGAACACGATTACTCGAAAACTCTCACCAGAGCTACTGGGATGAAATTTGGTATGTGAGTCTTTAAAACTTTATAATTTGTAGGTTTCTATCAAATTTTGACAAATCAACTGTGTCGTAACGCGTCTGTCCTATTTCAGGTGATTCGCAGTGGCTCAGTGTACGCTATAACTAAAACTGAATATGCTAAATGGATAAATTTGCGCACAGTTTATCGATTTGAATGTAGGTCACATAAAGTTTGGACAAATCCAGCAAAAGAGGGTTCTAAATTGGCATATTCAATTTCTTTTAATCCGATTCTTATGCGCATGCAAATATTGTAAATCTTTTATTGTTAAGATTTGTATTACAACAAAATAAATTTTCAAGCATCAATTGAATCAATTTTTTATTGTCTGTCAGACATGGCGTATCAACTGATTATCCAGTAAAATCTCTTATTCTCTGCTGCTTTGTAATTTTATTGGTTGTGGTAGTATAAATTGTTTTCTTGGAATAACCAGCAAAATTTTCGTTAGTATTCATATGATTCTATTTTCATCGCGCCGCATTATAGTAATATTTTTTTTGAAACGGGCAAAGATAGTTTAATTTCAGGTTTTTTTTGTTTCTTTTACTTTCTCGTATCGAAGCTATACAAAGAGATAATATTATAATCGTCAAAAAAAACAAATTCGATCATGAGATTTTTTGACGAATCTTCACTCTAAAGTATAATAGAAAGTTTAGGGGAACCATCCTCAGCTGGCTTTTGAGAAAAAAATACTAGCTCTTCTTTATAGTACATCACTTTCAAATCCTCCTATGCTGTCTTATTTATTTGAGAGAGTAATAAATATGGTATAATTTTGGAGGAAAAATGATAGTCACCTTGCGCGCATAAAATTAGGATAAAATATTTATCTCCAATATTTTGGTATCTAAGTAATCGAACATTCTGTTTAAGAAACCAGACCTCAATTTATTAACATTTAAATTTAATTTCATTTTGTATACCAATTTAAATGTTAAAATTTTAAAATTTCAACTTTTCTAACCCCTCCCCAAAAAATCATTCAATTTGGAGAAATATTACAAAAATGTGGTTCAATTTATATAACTTGCAAAAATACAATTTAAGAATTGTAGTAAAAATATTCAATAGTTGAGATATCGTGCGCAATATCAAAAAACACATTTTGAGATATACACTTTAAAGACATGACCGTATTCAATGTTTGGTTGAGGCTGATACATTTTCTTTCTTTCATTATTATGTAGATTTTTTTTAACGCATGATTGTTTTCAAATTGTTCCAGAAAGACAGGGATAATATATATTTTTTCATAAACGAAAATTTTCGGTTTAACTATTTCCTTAAATATTCTTTAATCAATCTACTTCTTATATTTCGCAATTTGCCCGTTTTTCTGAAGAAGTATTCAAAATGAACCGAGGAATGTAGTTCCGACAGCTCCAGTAGATGAATGAAGATAAAAATTAAATTTTCTAATTATTAATCAAATTTATTATTATTTATTTATTAAAAAGTATTTTCATCTTTCCTGTGTGGGGTTATTCTGCATAAATTTATCTAATATGCTAAAAGTAAAATTGAAAGTTGCTGGTAAAGTTATGTCATTGAATAAAGGGGTTTCATGGGAAGGTTTTGCAAAAAAAATTTCAATGCCTCTGCAATTTAAGAATTTATTGCGTATGAAGTCATTCAAAAGGAATGAAGAGTAGTAAAAGCGTCCTTTCCACTTATTTGTAGAACATTCTCATTATGTCATGAGCAAAGATAATTTTCGTTACTCTAGAATAAGTAATTAGCTGGGATTATAAGAAGGCATTAGCGAAATGTCATATCTCAAACCTCATGAAAAAAATTTATGTAAATAACCTTTTGGAAGTATGAGTTTACAAACAAAATGATTTACTATTATAATTAACAATTTAATTCTTTTAAAGTAATTTACTCTTATAATTAACATTAAAATATTTATTTGCTCCTTACTTATGATTGTTGTCCATGTATGGGATAGAAGTAATCAGACCACTGTGTTTTTTATGCTAAAACTAAACACGACACGGACGATCAGCAAATGATTCTTAGAACAATTCATTCTTCCGTTTTTGTGCCAGACGTTTCTGCTGCATTATATAAATATCTACAAGTTGATATCCCATGGTTTTCTATAAAGAATGATGTAATTGAACCTTGCACTTTTAATAGTTCAGATATTGAAAGTAATTAAAAACAATTTTTCAAAACCCATTTTTTAATATTGAACAATAAAATTTTTAATTTTACCTATTTTTTTAGCTTTATTTTGTTCATTATTATAAAATATATGGAATCATAAATCCCATTTTTCTTAGAATTCATTCGAGGTGGCGCCACTGTTACGAATCGAAGTTTTAGTCAATTAATCGATTAACTATATGTTAGTACTAGAAAATATTAAATAGAACATCTTGACGAGGAAAGACTTTGTTATAAGATTTGAAAACTTTGACATAGATGCAAATGAGTGAGAACTACTTATCTGGATTTGAATATTTCCATCTTTACAAAGACGAAAGACGTCCAAGTTAAATAAGGTCAAAAAGGAAAAATGTGGATTACTGGTTTGAATTAAACATGCCTACTATGCTTTTTCGGTTAAAAGTAAATACGATACTGGGGATGAAGCAATACCAACAGTGGGAAAGTAATATTTTGGGACAGAGATCGAAGATTTCGTTTGTCCCATTTTAATTTTTCGGGCGGCTTATGGTGGGACGGGTTACTTTTCCAATTTTAATTGATAAAACTTCAAAATTTAGATATTTAAGAAGTATCGCTTAATGTATATTTTGTCTTTCATTTTTACGGGATTTCATTTGAGCATTTACTATTTCCTCTTGAAATTAATTTCCCCTTGATTATATACTCAATTATTCATTATAATTGTAAAGAGATTGTTTCAAATACTCAGCTTTATCATTACTTTAACGTAGGACAACGTCCCTTCCATTGGAGTCTCAGGGAGGAATTTGATTCACACGCCAAAACGCTACAGGAACGTTGTATGGGAGATCCTCTATATCTCGGTAGCTACGTATGTTAAAATCATAACTAATATCTTATTTTAGAGATAAAGGGTAACAACAGAAGTTACAAGAAAATTGAAAATCGGGATTGTAGTTCAGCGACTACCGAGTCGCAAGTTCGGGAAAAATACAAAAATTGGTGACCGATCCTCTATATCTCGGTAACCATTGAAAACATAACTGATGTCTTATTTTAGAGATAAAAGGTAACAACTGAAGATACAAAAAAAAAATGAAAATCGGAAAAGAGACACGCGAGTAAAGTAGTCCTACGCCTTTAAAATCAGCGGCTGTTTGAGAAAGATAGCCTCCCGTCATTTCTTTTTACATGTTTTGTATCATGAGGAGCAGGCCGGGCACGTAATGTGAATGATTGTAATTGATTTAATATTTCAAGCTTCGAAAGTTAGTTCAAACTTTCATGCACGATTAAACGACTTTATAGCCAAATAAATTATTTCTGATATTACAACGGCTATTCTTTTAGTCGGATGTTACACCATCCATGTATTTGTATAGATTTGGCCAATTATTGCACATTTATTTCGTACATTTTTATGGAATATTCATTTGTGCCCGTATCTTTTCGTAATGAAACCTCCTCCCACCACTTTATTGAGTATTTACTTATTTCTGAAAGCATCGGTTATACTTGATGGTACACAAGAAGATTTTTTCTCAAGAGAATTAAAATTAAAATTTTTTTTTCCTTACGTCTCGCAACTTATACTCATATTAGAGATATTTATGTTCACCCTTTTTCTATGGTGCAATATAGTCAACTAATTGGCTGTTTGCCCATAAAACCCAAGACCATCAATAAAAATTAAAATGTTTTTAAAATTGTTTGAGTATAATTTCTCGTCATCTCTACTAATGATAGTGTGAGTGCGTTGGCGCTGTGCAGG
This sequence comes from Araneus ventricosus, assembly GCA_013235015.1. Lineage (NCBI taxonomy): Eukaryota > Metazoa > Arthropoda > Arachnida > Araneae > Araneidae > Araneus > Araneus ventricosus. Next base: position 179,400 of record BGPR01001538.1, read on the forward strand.
GCAGACCGCTCGAGCTACAAAATTTGGTACAAACATACTTTGGAGGGTGGGAATGTACACCTCGGAGCCCCGTTTTTGAAATTTTAATTAGAATTTTAATAAATTAAAACTTTCGGCGTTTATCCTTAATAGCTTTCGAAAATATTAAAACGTAAAAATTATTTTACACCACTTGAAAGTGCAAAAAATCATCTTTTCAATGATGTCAATTAAGTTGTCGTACAATTTTTCTCTAATTTTAATAAATTTAAAAATATATATTTTTTGGCATAATTTACAACAATACTTTTGACTGTTGCAACGCAATTCAAATCGTTTTCATTGTTTAAACAAATATTTATTTGCGTGCTTCTCTTCCATTGTTGAAAGCTAAGGTAATATTTTTTATGCTTATCTAGCAGAGTTCGCGGCGTTGCGCGGTCTTTTTCAGTTCAAAATCTTTCGAAGGCAGGAAACTGAACAATGTTTTATAAATAACAATTTTATTAATATAAAATAATTGAGGGAATATTTCTCAATTATGTTATGAGTAATAAATGTATTTAAATACTACCAAGTTTCATCAAATTTGGCCCAGCCATTCGGAAGTGATGCTGGAACAAACACATACATATATATATATATAACTCAACGTATGTATATATATCAATGTCATGAAAGTCAAAAAATGTTGAAATGAAATGGAGAGACTGTAGTAAATCGGTAAAAGCGCATAGATGCTCATCAGGGTAAGTAAAATCTATACGAACAGCTAAAAAATTAGTGAAATCATAATGTTTTCTGAGAACAGTGCTGACATAAGGCTAAAAACACTGTCCTTTACCCCGAACGTTATGATAAACCAGGAATTTGAATGAAATACAAATAAAAGAAATGATTTTACGAACCTAAAACTGAGAGATTCTGCCAACGGGAGACTTCACAAAGGAATGAACTAAACGCGTCATGTAGGATCAGGATGTTTACGAAAATATCAATTTACTTCTGAGGTTGGGGGAGTTTCGATGAAGATTAAGGGAATCGATGGGAAACAAAGATGGAAGCGTTGTGTGCGTGTGCGTGTGCGCGTGCGTGTGCGCGTGCGTGTGCGCGTGCGTGTGCGCGTGCGTGTGCGCGTGCGCGTGTGTTAATCAGCATGCTGATGGAAGTAAAATGTGTCGTGCCATTTTAAAATTAAAATCAAATTCACTCTCTTATTTCTCTTGAAAATATGAAGATTATGCCATTGTATGATGGATGATACAGACAGTTACTGGACTCCATTTAGGACGTTCATGCAGACAACGAACAGAACAGGTGCAAGGCTACTGAAAGAACATTGGTTAAATGTCTATCACGATTTAGAATTGTAAGGGGAACCATGAATATCAAACTCTACACAAGCTACTTAATTGAAATTATATTCCCGGCGAACAAGCTTTTCGCCGAAGGCGGCTAGTATTTAATAATACACATTGATTAGAAACCCAGATAGCATCTGATAATACCAATTACTAAGAATGGTGAATATTTCTTTAGGTTTAGATTTCTTTCCATTTTCTTTTAGGTTTTATTAATTCGGAATAAGAAGCTATTGTACATAGGAGGTAATTGCCAATTAGGTTCCATATCACCGACGTTTTTCTTCATTAAGCGACAGGGTGAAGCACAGCATCGACAACAGGCTACGATGACAAGAAGAGTTCGAAAGGAAGGGAACTGCGGTGCAAACCATGAGATGAAACTGACTGGCGATGCGTGAATTATTAACTTCCGAAAGATTTTAGCAAATTATGATGCTAGAGGATCAACTAATTAACGAAGACGTGTAAACATCCCGACAAAAAAAATGCATGTGCTACAGTGCGGTAAGCGAGGTATTAGTTATTCAAGTTTGTATGTAAGAGATAATTAGAGTACAGTCAGGAGGATAGAAGCCAACGCCAACTTGGCGTTCTTGAACGAATTACAATACTCTTGATTATCCGTCCTAGTTCAAAAATAATTCACCCTAATAAAATGAGGAATAATTTACTCCGTGGAAATTATTGATGAAAATAAAAAGTTGGCTCAAAATTAAAACGTTATTCCAAGAACAACTTCATTCAGTGGCGAATACAAGGGGGATATGGGGCTGCAGCAACCCCTGCCCCCTCCCAGAGCCAAGCCAGAATTCTTGATTTTATTTAAAATCGCTAAAACTGTTTGTTCTTAATTTCCCTTTTTAAAAAAAAATAACGTGACAACCTTGCTTTCTAAATTGAGAGGCTCGAAAATTTTCCTACTTTTCTAGTTATTCCTCACTTGTACTTGTAGCGTTGACGCGGCCGAAGACATTTCTACTTTCTCGTATACGAAGTATACAAAGAGAAAGTATTGTAATCGTCAAAAAATTCGAACTCGAGATTTTGACGAATCTCCACGTTTTAGACCTCCCTAAGTCCGAAAAACACAATTTTGGAATTATGTCTGTCTGTGTATGTCTGTGAACACGATATCTCGAAAACTATTAGAGATAAAGGGATGAAATTTGGTATGTAGTCTTTAAACATAATTTGTAGGTTTCTATCAAATTTTGGACAAAATCCGTCAACGGAAAGTCTGTATGTATGCCCGAAGTCATCTGAACACTATAACTCAAAAACCTGAATAGCTAGATGGAAAAAATTTGGTACATAGTTTTATCGTCATGAATGTAGGTCCGTATAAAATGTTGAGCCAAATCCGTCAACGGGTTGGCTGTCTGTCGGTCTGTATAATCGCATATTTGTAAAAATTATATCTCCTAAACCCTTTGGTTTAGATAAATAAAATATGGTATGACGGTTGTTAACATTAATTATGAATCGGTGCCCAAATTTCGTTTCAATCGATTAAAAAAAGGCGTTCAAATTGCAAAATTAATTTTTCTAATCAGATTCTCCATACGTATACGTACTGGTAGCAATATCTGAGCACACGGAAGGATTACGTCACTTTGTCCTTAAGCCGGCTGGAGTGGAAATATTTAAGATGCGTTTTAATTGATACGCATCTCTTTGAATTTGATTCTTTACCCAAATATATTCCAATCACTATAATCTACAATGAAAAACCTTCCGATAGTCATTGAATTCTGGGTTATAGTAGGTTCGAATTTTTTTATCCACGCGGGGGGGGGGGGAAACCGCACCTTTTTGGAGAAGTATACGAGAAAGTTTAGGGGTGACCACTTCCGCTGGTTCGGCTAGTTATTTCATTGTATTTTTTTATTAAATTATCGAAAGTAGTGTATTGTTCTTTATGATTCTTAATGTCAGGTGAGTAAAGTCTGTAAAGTTAAAGTGTTTTGGTTTACATAAACCATGAGGTTTGACATTCGTCACAACGATACAAAATTTTTTATGACCTCAGGCCCCTCCCAGACCCAAATCCTGGATTCGTCACCGACTTCATTCTATCATCTAACAACGCATACCTTAAGATGTATTTATTATAAACAACGAGTTCTTGTTGCTAATCTGATAAAAATAAATCAAGAAAACAAAGTCGTTTGCTACTGAGGCTAAAACATAGATAATATTATGTAAATAGAGGCGACTCAACAAGATCGTCTGCTATTAAAACAAAGATAATATAATTATTGCTTATTAATATAGAGATCCTAGAAATCTGCCAAGGCGTTGCAAGCGTCCTACTACGCACCACATTACAAAAGTTGAGACATACAGTCATTTGTCAAGGACTTTTCATCCAGAAGAAAATACAGTCAATTTTTACATATAATCATGGGACTAACCATTTCACAACACGAGTGCATCTTTATCAAGGAACAGTAAAAGAAATATAAATAATTTTTGCAAGAAGTAAACCTACTTTTCGCAACAATGTTCGATTTACTTTAAAAGTATGCATCCATACTATAAAATGTACAAGATCTTATGTTCCCTGTAATTCAGTCAGGCATAAGACAATTTTTCTTAAAATAGACAAAATATTTTTATTCTTGGACTTCGTTTTTTCTGCTATACTTTTTATTTGTTCATTACCTAATAAACGAAGTACTGGCCTCTACTGAGGGGGTCAGCTCGGATACTGAGTAGGGATGGTGGTCATTGCAAAAGCAACTGGATTTCAGTTAAACCGGTTTTTTCACTTCCGGTTTAACCTGACGGTTAAAACCTAAAACCGCTCAAAATAACAGGTTTTTGAAATAACCGTTTTTCGGTGTTTTTTTAAATATAAACAATGTAGAAGTTGTTGACGTTGAAGTTGATTTGACTTTCCCTGGCACAAGATCCTCGAATGGGATAAGCACAACGTTTGTAGAAAAATTTTACTAATCATATACAACAAGTGTTAATACAATAAGGTAATATCAGTAAATAAGTAATTAATATAATAAACAATAATAATAAATGAGTAATTAATACAATATGTAAGTAAATGTAGACAAAATTTTAAGTATTATAATAAGTTTTATAGACAATTTTTTTTAAAAAAGAAATTAGAGTACAGACGTAAATAATCGTATTTTGTGTTGTTTGCGTCCATATGTATAATATTAAAAAATAACTATGTCTACATTTTTATACATTATCTCGGTCCTAGTAATCAAATTTATTAAAATATTTTTGGCACACTAAAATCTTAAACAAAATATTCCACTCTTTTGCGACCAAAACTAATCGAGTTATGAAGGCTTGACTATGACTATTTTAGACCATCTCAATGTCCGCCTTGAGGAAGCGGTGGCCGTTGATTGGCCTAAGATGGTGAAATTCAAAACTTCATAACTCGAACCTAAAATCGAGCCTATCTTTTGCCGATATTTTTTACCCGGTTATTGGATTTAAAATAACCGGTTATAACCGGGACAAAAAAAATAACCGAAAAAAATCCGGTTAAACGAAACAAAAAACGGTTTTTGATTTAAACCGGTAGGTTTTTCCCATCCCTAATACTGAGGTCGGAGTCCATAGTAGCCATCACTGGCCAAGATCCAACCCTTCCAGGAGGAGTTACGTCCCATCATAGGAGAAGAAGTAACTTAACCTCACACTATTACTATGCCCATCGGGGAAAGCGAGAACCCGCTTACTTATTTGGCGGCATCCCATCCACATATTCGAGATGCCCACCGGAAGGGTTACCATGGTGATGAGATTAACGTCCCGTCATAGGAGAAGTAACTTAACCTTATGCCCATCGGGGAAAGCGAGAACCCGCTTACTTATTCGGTGGCTTCCTCATCCACATATTCGAGATGCCCTCGGGTGGGGGTTACCATGGTGATGAGATTAATGGAATAATTTCTTCCTCAAGTGATACACAACCGCAAACCGCCATTTTAATTACGGAATCAATTTCACATCTTTCAAGCGCAAACATGCACATCTTTTAAGCTATAAAAAGCGCAACTTCCGAGCGCAAAAAAGCGCAACTTCCGAGCGCAAAAAAGCGCAACTTCCGAGTGCAAAAAAGCACATATTTCAAGCGCGACACCACAGCTAAGATAACGAACACATGTCACAAGACAAGATTAGTTATTTTTATCAAGAAAGTATAATGCCGATGTCATTGTGCCCAATTTGCATAAAATTTTTAATATATCCTATATGTACAGCATATATTTTAAAAAATCGAGTCTTCATCGCATAGAAGTAAGGAAAACTTTGTTTTACCATTTACTTTCGAAACGTTTTTAAGGCATTTTAATAAACAGCACGGTAATATAAATCAACACGGTAAAATATTTAATTTAATAAAGAATAACAAAGTAACCTAATAAATAACACAGCAACAAAATTGAAAGTGATCAATTTAGCTCAATGGTTGGAACTGATATCTTACTACTTACGTAAAATTTAACGAACAAGTGATAAAAAAATGAATTTCGCTTTTGAGTAAGTTTTAGACCAGTAGACTCATCTCCAAAATCATTTTTCAGCTTTAAATTTCTTAAATATTTGCTTACATTTTAATTTCTTACGAAATTAAGTAACAGCCTCATACGCAGCAACTTTTCGACAAAAAACAAAGAACAACAACAAATCTCAATCGACATGCTGAAAACAAAGACAACGCAATTAGGAAACAACAATGCGCGTTTTGGAAAGGCGGGAAAAAAGTTATTCGATAGACATAATTAAAAGCGTTATCTGTCCAAAGTCAGCCTTGCAGAAAAAGCAATAAAAATAAAGCGAAATAGAGGGAGGATGATGTTCAGAGGTATAAAGCTAATTAAAAGAATGGTACATGCAATTAAGGAGTAATACAATGATTGAATAACGGATTTACAAGAAATATTACGAAGGAAAAAATTCTATCGCTTTGCCATTCCGAGAAAGGAAAAAGATTTTCCAATCAAACGAACTTTATTCGATAAAAATTGAAACGATTCAGCGGATATTTGACGTTAATTAAGTTGAAACGATATAATTTTTAATAAAACAAATCATTTATTCAATTCGAAATGGGCGCAGAAATTTAAAAATGGCTTAAAACTTGACTTAGCGACGTGATTAGTTTAATTCCTTACCTAGGATATGCGCTAGGGCTATATTTCGAGAGGAATGCAATTTGGGCTTTTTTTCATCCCCACAAGGCGATGATATTTTGACAGCTTTTAATCTATACAGACTCAAAAAACAAACATTTAATGAATTGAAACAGCGCAGGTTTCATTGAAAGATATTCCCGAATTCATCCCGGGAAAATACCGTCTCTTTCTCCCCCGTTTAGGAATGCATTCCAAAACGAAAGAAAGTGCAAATATTTCATTCTCGTTCATAAAGCCCGGATATATTTAAAATCCCAGCAGTTAAATAAAAATTAGCCTTAATATTCAAAACATTTTTCTTCCAGACGAGTGAAATATTTTTATTTGATAAACTCTTCATTTTGTAACCACTATATTTAATTAAACAACGGCGTCGGATTATTTTATGGCACTGCCGCTTTGTAGGGGAAAGTTCATAAATTAAATATCGCTTCGGCTGTGATGTTTGTGTCATTTATTCCGTTTATAAATAATCAATTTTTCACGCTTCACAGCCACTTCGTCTGTTCCGAGCACATTCATTGAGCTTCACCATCTGGCGTTTTAATAACTTTCATTAATTTTCCAATGTGGTGCTTCCAGACTGTATTCAAAAGAGCGTTCAGTCATATTAAATTAAAATCTGAGACATTTCGTTTTGGCAAATTGTATACGTCGCATTCAATTTCAAGTTTATCAATAAAAATTAAATGCATTGTTTCAATAATTAACACTCGGATTAAAATATAAATTAATTAAATTTAAATTTTTTACGAAGGAAATGCTCTTCATATAGCATAGCCGGGGTGCCTCGTGTGTAAGGACTGCGATACTGCAGCACCCCCAACCACAATGTAAATTTAAATTTATTGTATTTCGCATTTGATATTTAAATTTATCAACAATCTAACGCAATGATTGTATTAAACGATTGCGATATTCAAATGTAACGCGAAGAAACACGTCCGCAGGAAACAAAGTTCCCTATCTTATTTTTTCACTATCCGAAGAATTAGCGCAAAGGCGAAAGCAACAATTCAAACGGGAACTGTTTCCTTGCAGCACCGAAGTCGACCTTTCGCGCATGCGCATTCACCCAACGCAGGCTTTTCCTACCTTCCTCTACCATAATTTGAAGCTGAAAGTGAACTGTAGAATTCGACAGTTCCAGTGGCGTTAGAAACTGAGTTTTAAAAGTTTTCTCGCGAGGAAATTTTTTTTGCGTGCTAAAACTTTGAAAAGAAGTGAAAGATAATTAATGATAAATAAAAATTTAATTGAATAAAAGGGCTTTTTAATAGTAATGGAATTTCTTGCAATCCAAAAGATTTTTTGATGATTTTTAGTTATAAATGCTGATAAACTACATAATAGAAATTTTTCGTGGTACAAATACGTTTTCAAATTTTCGTGAACCCTAATAACACTGCGCTGCAAAAAAAATAAAAATTTCGAGCCCTGATATCATTCCTTCCGATTCTTATGTAAAATGACCTCCTAAATGCAAATACGACACCCATTTTGCCCCATCACCCACCGTTTTCTCGGGACCCCCCCCATTTGTAACACTGTTTGGTAATTTTATGCCCATGAATTTGATTTGGAGGGTGGGGGGATCATTATTTTAACTATTAAATGTCTTCTGAGGGGCTACAGAGGTGAAAAGTTCTAAAATATGAAAATTTGTAACAAGGGGAGAGATTTGGGAGGGATTTGTCCCCTTAAATTTAGAAAAAAATCAATAAAAATTACCAGTTTTTCTGGTTTGTTTTCGCAATTTTTCATTATTTTCTACATATTCCAACTTCCAGCCCCCCCCCCTTTCCTCACCCAAACACCCCATATAATAAAAATATATAACAACAATTTTGGCTAAAAGCGTGTGAGGGAGAGAGGTCCTGAAACCCTGACAAGAAAGTTTGGAAGATTCACTGTACAACTTTGCCGCTCTTTATTTTTATCACTATTCTGTAATTTTATGACCATGAATTTGATTTGGAAGGGGGAAAGGATTATTTTAACACTTAAATTTAAAAATAAAAATATAATATGTAATAAATAATAATAATAATAGATAATATAATATAAATATAATAAATGTAATTTATAATATAGTACCTTCATCTGGTGCTTGCTTTCCTCTTGTACCATGAAGTAGAAGTTTTTCGTACCAATGACCACCAGTATTCTGCCAACATGCTCGCATTTTTGAATGCAAGCCATGCTCGTTTTTCTTTGTGATTCAGGTGTTTCATAAGCGTTAAATCTTTAAAAAGTTGTCTAATCTGGGGGCCCACGAAAATTCCTTCCTTAATTTTAGCCTCACTAAGACGAGGAAATTTAATTTTCAAAAAGTTAAATCCATCACTTGTCTTATCCATTACTTTCACAAACTGTTTGATCAATCCGAGTTTGATGTGCAAAAGTGACAACGTTGTACAGTGAATCTTCCAAACTTTATTTTTATATATTAATTTTATTATTATATTTTTATTTTTAAATTTAAGAGTTGAAATAATCATTTGCCCCCTCCAAATAGAATTCATAGCCATAAAATTACAGAACAGTGATAAAAATAAAGAGCGGCAACGTTGTACAGTGAATCTTCCAAACTTTCGTGTCAGGACTTCGGGACCTCTCCCCCTCACCCACTTTTAGCCAAATTTGTTGCTATATATTTTTATTATTTGGGGTGTTTGGGTGAGGAAAAGGTGGGGCTGGAAGCTGTAATATGTAGAAAATAAGTGAAAAAATTGCGAAAACTAACCAGAAAAACCAGTCATTTTTATTGATTTTTTTAAATTTAAGGGGACAAATTCCTCCCAAATCTCCCCCCTTGTTACAAATGTTCATATTTTAGAACTTTTCACCTCTGTAGCCCCTCAGAAGACGTTTAAGGGTAAAAATAATGGTTTTCCCCTTCCAAATCAAATTTATAAGTATAAAATTAACGGATAGAGGGGGAGGGGCCGTCCCGAGAAAACGGTGAGTGATGGGGCAAAATGGGGTCATTTTCGGATACAGGGGGTCATTTTACATTAGAATTTGCAGGAATGGTGTCGTTGACGATTTTCATGCAGCGCAGTGTAATCTGTACCTTTCTATTTGGGATCATGATTTATAGTTTAAGAAGCCTCGATTTTGAATAAAACACGGTTCGCTTCAAGGAACAGAATTTCTTAAGAAATATTGATAAGTATATTCCCAATTTAAATTATCGCAGTCCACCTTTAGATAGATATAATAGAATAAATTAATCATTTCCCCTCTTTAAAATTCCCGTTACTACATAATACATCGTCATAGTGTGAAATATAGTATAAGCACATGGATCCAGCAGTAGCATGTCCAGTGCTTAGGTTCCGTCTGGTGTCTGTAGGATTTCAATAACACACACCTGGTGTACGGGTACCTCCGATGTCGGTCCGTACCTTCCCGTGACAAGTGAAGACGCTGCTTGTGGCATGCCGCAATGTGCTCGTTTTGCAAAAGCAGAGGGCTAGATATTAAGCTGGACGTTCACCACCGCATTCCGCACTGCGCAAATAAGGTCGCATGGTGCCAAAACCGGTCATCAATGCGAAAATACGATGATAATTGGTGTGTTTCGGAAGAAAGTATTTGGGCTGACGGGCAGTAAATACTGATTTGCGGCCAGTGCATATACATGGGGGATCTCTCTCGGAGAAAATCGAAGCTCCCGGGGGTTCGTGTCTTGAAAGGTGGGGGGGGGGAAGTATGTGCAGTAGGGGATCGGAGATCCCGTAGTTAATTGATTTGTGGTTTGCGCGGAGCTACCCGTGAGTAACCTACCTAAATGAATGGGCTGAAAATGAAGTGGTGTCAAGTGCCACCGGGCCATTTATGTGGAGTGATCGTGAATATCCAGTTTTATGCATGTGGATGGATGGTCATGAATTTATTTAACCTTACATTTAACAACTCCATTCAGGTTTTTCTTTGAATACGTATCATCTTAGTTACTCTAAACTTACAGAAAGACCGACTCAATCCAAGAAATATGCATTATTTTAAAATTTAGTAGAATTTTTAAGGTGCATGGGAAAAGGCACCGGAGACATATCCCAGTGTTGAGCAGCATCAGAGGAAGAGAACGAAACTTCAGTCAACATTCCCCTTTTCAAACTTCTACATCACGCGACAAGCGTTATATGCAAGGCGTATCAAACAACGTGTGTTGATTTAACAGAATGGAAGCATGTGTTAATTTAACACAAGATTCTCACAAATGGCAAATCTTGTGGCATCGCGGCATCTGGCAGTATCTCGATTTGTAATTGCATGCAGATCGGATCCGTCTCTTTGTGATATCACCTATCTACCAATAGCGAGCAGCCTGTTGGAGTACTTAAAGACGATGATTACTTCTGTTCACTCTCTTCTTTTTTGTATCATCTTACTGCTAGCGTGTTTAATTATGTTATGATTTAATTTAGTTGTTGTTCTATTAAATTTGTTATTTTTTATGTAGTAGTCTTTCTTTGACTGTGTCACCAGTTCCGTGTTTCTCACAATTGAGTTCTGATATATGTTGAATACAGGCATGATAGGTTGAGAAGCTGAGTAGTGTAGTATTGTACAAGCCAATAGGAAGCACTTAAGTTTCAATTGTTCTACGTACCTAATACCTCGGTGACTAGACCATTATATCTCGCCTCTACATAGGCTGTTAAGTTAACTTGGCCTCGACGTAGGCCTAGAAGTTACAATCTTCTCACAGTGAAAATCAATCTTCTCGACGTAGAAGTTACGATCTTCTCACAGTGAAATTCAGTCTTCTCGACGTAGAAGTTACGATCTTCTCACAGTGAAAGTCAGTCTTCTCGACGTAGAAGTTACAATCTTCTCACAGTGATAGCAGATAAGACGAACTCGTGGCCTTCCGATGACGAATGTATGATTCTGCCATTAGATCACTACCGGCCTCGTTTGTTACTAAGGAAGTTACAAAACTTTATTAAGAAACAAAGTTGATAAGCTTCTGTAATAAGCACAAGTTATTAAGCTTCCCTCGCGTTTAACCATAGGGCTAGTTTAATCCAAATAGGAAGTTGTTAATAGCAATGCCGTTTACTTTTCAACTATAGAAATTTTCAAATCTAAAGAATCCGGGAATTCACGAATACTATTAAAGCTTCAGCAAATCAGCTTGATTTTAAATGTCATTCCAAAAGTCTTCTATTATTTGAAATTTATTCTGATATTTTGTCTTTAGTTTTACAGCTCTAAATAGAAGCTGTGAGCTTTTCTCTTCTTCCTACAGTGCAGATTAAATGAATCGGTGTCGAATATCCTATCGCTAGTGTAGCATTGAAGTTTGGAGAAGGGTACCTATTCAGGTGTCTGTATTATGAACAGTTTAAATTAATTACGAGGCTCGTATCAAATTAACCCTCTATTACCTTTAAGCAGGTATTAATCTAACAAAAATAAAACGAAATTTTCATTCTTACCATGAGAACTTATTTGCATTGTCTTTTCATGCCGCTGGCTAAGTAAAATAAAAATACTGTTTACAAAATACAATTATTCAATACTAAATTTTTTTTATCTTAAAGCAACTGGCATTAAATGTCTTAAATTAAATGAAAAATCAACTTAAAAATGTTTCAAAATTACACAAGTCACTTTTAATTCACGATATTGAACCACAATCTACTACGGAATGGAGTCCCCAGGTCCACCCAATCCAAATTTTACCTTAATACACCAGATTCAGAGAAAAGCATGTCTCATACAAGAAAGGAAGCACGTCAGAAAATAGAAGGGGGTGGAGTTGCTTTCGAATGCAATTCAATGCAGCGAAAATACAATTCTTAGCTCAGTAGCAGCCATTCAATAGTGATTGTTACAAAACTTTGCCTTAAATCTCAAGAGTGAGTAAAGCAAATGGTAATCTCATTCCACAAACTTTTGATTTGCCATTTTCCTTATTA
>BGPR01001538.1:191865-201893 GCA_013235015.1 Araneus ventricosus
GAACCGGGGACCTTTGGGTCCCGAGTCGAAGATCTTAACCACTAGACAAAAGGAATTCCCAATGTCCGGAGGTGGATATTGGCTAATATACCTCAGAGTGAGATGGCGTAGCAAGGTGCCCCACAAAGTAAATACATTAGACTGTGAAAATAGCAGGATGCAGTAGAAAATAGATTTGCTTCTAACCCGAGGAAATCGCGGGATGCGCAGTCAGAGGGTTAACTGAGGCGCTGAGAACCAGAGTGGAGCAACCCACAATTTTTTCTGAACTAAGCAAGGCCTCATGTTCAATCAAAAACATATTTACTTTTAAAACAACAATAGATCTAAATAGCTTAGCAGTCCCGTAACAGATAGCAGCATCTATTAAATAGTTCAATTTTCAATGTTTATAAAACATGCATAGCTTTGTTCTGCAATAATTTTAGTTAGTCCACTTTGCTTCACACTGCCTCAATTCGAAGGTGAATGTGATAGTTTAATTCTGATAGAAGGTATATTTCCTTTAATAAGTATAAATTGTTTTCACCAAAAAATATTCACAAACATGTGAATAATTTTATAGGCAACCTAATTTCAATAAAATTCCGCTTTCAAGCAAGAACAATTTATTTCACATTATGCTCAAAAATTTATCCTACTAATCAAGATTAATAAACTCTTCTTCGAATGGCTTAAAATCAGCAAACAATGTATCAAAATTTACACTTAATTACTAATTTTGCATAATTAAGTGTTTTTGTTTGTTCTGAAACTTTAATGGGGCTTGTGATATTGACGGGTAAGCTCATCAGCGTCAGAAAGTTACAGTTATAGTGAATAGACCTAGAGAGATGTGGGAAAATCTAAAGGCTCGCTGGATTTATAGGTAGGAGTTACGTTGAAATTTTTGTGTTTTAAAAACTAAGTAGGTTAAAAAGAAGTTATTTTAAGACCATGGAAAAAACAGATTTATGGCATTATATATAAGCCATACAGAAAGTTAAAGGACAATTTGATACTCAAAGAAAGACAAAGAGTCCGAAAGACGCAAGTTACAAGTCGATTAACTGCCAAGACTCCTTGTACCAAAATATGGATTGTCATTGTTTTTTGACGTAAATTTATGTCCCTCCATTGTGGTCTAATGGGGTGACGGGAAAGGAAAAAATTATGACGCTTTTCGTGGTAAAGTTAAACACTTATAGATCCGCAACCAAATAAGATAAAGAGTTGGTTTTAGTTTCATTTAACAGAGAAAGGTAGACATTGGAGATTTCAAAAAGAAGTTTAGAATTTGGAATTACGGTTTAGTCACAGTCGAGTTGCAAAGTTGGTGAAAATCACGAAGAATTTTGATAACGTCACAGCGACTGATGCGCGCGAGCAGTAACTAACCTAGCTTGCGCTTTCTCATACCCAACTGCTGCCGTCTGTTGTGAGAGGTATATTAAACCGGATTTTCCAAATTTTGTTTTCTACGTTTGCTATTTCTCGTACCATCGTCCGATTTTGCATAAGATTGTTACTAACAGAAATTGTGTCCAATATTAATAACATGAATTTCGATATTACATTTGAGAACAAGAATTTTTTTCGCGAGGAAAAACCCAACCAAAATCACGAATCAGTCGCATAAATTGAGAGTCACAGAGAGCTACTTTAGTCACATAGAGCTACTTTAGTCACAGAAAGTCACAGTTGAGTCGGGTAAGTCTACGCCCCTCAATCCCAGCGGCCGTTTCGCAGAGACAGCCTCCGTCGATGACTTTTAGTTATTCAATGCAATAGAGCGAGAAATTTGTTAAGACCAAAATTTGATTCGATTTTCGAAAATGTTTAACATTAGTACTGCATTTTAACTATGATAGTGTGTGGGGGGTACGCGGAAATAAAATGAACATTTAAGGGGTACGCGAGAGAAAAGTTTGGGACCCCTACTCTAATGTAATTGACAAACAGTCGCAAACACGAACTATAAAATTTAAGAAATGCGTATGAAAATCAGAAGACAATGTGTAGAATATGAACTTCAGCTATTGATGAGTTTATAAACAAATACCGAATACAATAACATAACGTGTGAAAACGCGTTATTTCTATTGGTGGTCATGTGTAACTGAAGTACAGAGAAAGCTTTACGCCAGTACTCAACATAACTAAGGAACTAACAAATTATATTACACTCCAAAACCTTAAAAATGGGATTTTCGGGACGAAGCATCAAAAAAGTATTCTAAGTACTAATAAATTTTTATGACGGGCTCCAACGCTCAACTTAATAGATTCGATATTTTCCTCAGTTTTTAAATTCGCAAGAGTATATCTGAATCCAAGTATTGTTTTATAATGGTTTTACTTGTTTGCTTTTCATTTTCTTGTCTTTAACGACGCATTTGTAATCCTTTTGGAAAATTTCTACTCAAATGTTGGAATGCTTTCTCTTGCGGCTCTAAAACCAGTCTATTCCAAGTCATCAGGCTAAGTTAACACCACGAGAAAAGCACAGTTTGGCACAAAATTGACGTAATCATTTGATCATTCCCCCCCAAAAAATTTGGAAACAAAACAAAAATCTGAGAAAATTAAATGGCTAATGAACTGTGGTTTAATTGTGAATAAGCGTAAATATTGATCAGTTTTAGTATTTTGAAAATTTAACTAAAATCATTAGTTTACATAAGGATTAAAATATTTATGATAAACTTCTTAATTTGTCCCGTTCTCCTAATAATATAAAAGGAAAGATATTATAAATTTCTATATTCCCTTCCTAATTACTCTTCTTTTGTAATAAATCAGATATACTGCAAAGCCTCTAGACTATAAAAAATCTACGTACTATACATTTTAGTCAGGTTTTAGAGATCTATTTGTCACTGTGATAGACGGGGAATAAGTGACAATTCTTTGCTAGAAGTATTATATATATATATATACACAAACATAAACAAAACCAGAAACAAATGCAATAACAGTTAAGAAAAAACTCAAAATGAAGAAGTGCAATTTCAAAAGAAGTAAACTTTAGAAAAAGGAGAAAAAGTGAGAAAAAAATAGATTCTATAAATGATTTAAATATGAGGAAAAACTTCACAAATGCGGTGAATGCGCCAATGCAGCAGTACAACCGTAAAGTGAGAAATATTAATAAAAGAAAACATAGAAAGAAAACATTAAAAATTGTTTTGGTGTTCCGGGGGAAACAAACTCTTTTTGGCATTATTGCTAGAGTTTTGTGTTCAGAAAACACCGAATTTTATGCTTGCGCCCGTTCGGGATTTCCCTTGCTGATGACGCGTCCCGGACGTTGGCGTTTTTGTTCCTTTTTATTATTATTTTTGTTTTTCTTTTACAACGTGTTTTTACTGTTTTCTTTCTATGTTTTCTTTTATTAATATATATATATATATATATATATATATATATATATATATATATATATTAAGAAGAGATATACACGAAGAGTTATGTTCTCTTGTATGCTTAGGTTACCTCCTCGAATTACATCGGAAATTTGTTATGTCGTACAATTACTTCATGTTATCCAACCTGGATTCTTTACACCTCAAGAATAAGAATATACAGGGTGTCCGAGAATTCTTGGACGCATTTCAAAAATTAAAAAAAAAATTAATAATGTTACAACTATGGTTTTTTTAAAAATGAGATCGGGTTTTAAAAAGTTTTCATCAGATAGGTAACACGACGTTACGGTGCTCTAGGTGGTCGTACATTATTGGACATCTATCATTTTTGAGATCAGTTATCTGCGAAACTATTAAAGCTAGAAGAAAAATAAAAACATTTGTAAGCAGTTTTACGCTCTTCAATTTGTTAATTCACATGTAGCGAATGGCGTGAAAACAATATTTTTTGAGATATTCAAGAAAAATTAGAAAAGGAAACCAGAAAAAGCGCATCGGCTTCTGTCGATCAGTGACCATTGCGTACGGAATTCTCTCGCTATAGCAAATTTAGAAAACCGTAACGCTGCGTTACATATCTGAAAAAAAATTATTTGCTCTCCGATTTTAAAAAAGAACATTGTTGTGGCATTGGTTTTTTTTATTAATTTTTGAAACGTGTTCCACAATTTTCGGTCACCCTGTACTTAGCCAGTCAGCTTAGAATAAATTACCTTTTCCGTTTTAAGAGCGGAGATAATGGCAAGTAACAAGGCCATCCTATGATTGTAATTTTATGGACAAAATAAATCACGAATGTTCGTATTTATCTCGACAATCTATGTTTTACATTTCTGGTATAAAATAAAAAAGACAAACCTGCAACAGGCGACAGCTTGCTAACAACAGCCCACCTTGACTTCCACTATATGAAGAAAAGAGAATATGAATAGTTCGACAAAATTTTTAAATTTTAATAATCTTCACAAACACTGCCGGTGCCATTGGAAAATCAAAATATGATGTACATAACACATTTTATACATAAAAAGACAGTTCATAGTTGTCATTTATATATTAATGATTGATATCTAATAAAGTGGAAAAATAAGAATTATTGTATGTCCGAAACCCTCTGCGGTTTTGCGCATGCGCCAGGTGGAGTTATTTTCACCAAAATAGGGGAAAAGTGAGAAATGGAGGGGGAGATGTTTACATTTTACTTAGCGTGACCTCAATAAGAGCTCCGGAAATGGGCTCATATTGCCTCATTGCCTGGCACCCCTTCCGGAGTAAAATCGTCCAAAAGTGCTAGTCTCGGGATATTGAAACGATCAGTACTGCAAAGTGCTTACGTATTTTTAAAATCATCCAACGAATTAAACGCACAAATAAAGATGTTCCTATCAGAAGAGCATGCATCGTTTATTCTTTTATTAACCAATATAAGTTGGAATTGTGAAAACTATGCATAATGTAGATGAAATATTTAAAGAAGGGTTTAATAAACCAGCGGGAGTGGCCTCCCCTAAACTTTCTCGTATACTTTTCAAACATTTGTCATTTCCCTTCCCCCTGCGTTGATAAAAAGTTCGAACCAACTGTAACCCAGAATGCAATGACTATCAGAAGGTTTGTCATTGCTGATTATAGTGATAGTAAAATAGTGATGTGAAGAATCATTCAAAAAGATACGTATGTATTAAAACTTCGCAATATTTATTTTTTTTTATCAAACTCTAACAATGCAAGTTCCGAGTACGGAGAAGAAAACAGGAGAATAGCTGGCTCGCTGAATAGCTTGCGCATGCGCAGAGATTGCTTCCAATACGTAAGTAAAACGAGACGCCCTAAATGTTTGCTTCCGTACAAAATCTCGCCGCCAGAATTGGTTTTTGGCAAACTGTCAAGTTTTCGGAGTATCCCTTCTTTGTACAGACATTTACGCATGCGCATGGAGTTGAACAAGTATGCTATTATACAGATCGACAGACAGTCAGCCCTTTGACAGATTTGGCCTAAAATTTTATACGGACCTACAATCATGACGATAAAACAGTGTACCAAATTTTATCCATCTAGCTATTCAAGTTTTTGAGTTATAGTGTTCGCATGACTTCGGACATACAGACAGACTTCCCTTTGACGGAGTTTGTCCAAAATTTGATAGAAACCTACAAATTATGTTTAAAGACCACATACCAAATTTTATCCCTGTAGCTCTAATAGTTTGCGAGTTATCGTGTTCACAGACAGACACACAGACACAATTCCAAAATTGTGTTTTTCGGACTCAGGGAGGTCTAAATCGTGGAGTTCCGTCAAAATCTCGAGTTCGAATTTTTTGACGATTACAATACTTTCTCTTTGTATACTTCGTATACGAGAAAGTAAAAAGAATACTTTTAAATTCCCATGGATACTGAATTTAAATTGGTTCTTTTCTGTCTTAGAAAGTTACAATATATATTAAGTTGCTATTTTTTTAAAAAAATCTTAAACGATAGTAGAGAGGCTGATAATAAATTAATAAACTTCCTTTTACTAAGCTTTAAAATACAAAATGATCGCAATTTTCTTTGAGGTTAAAAAAAGATTTTTCTCCCTTTTAAAATGGATTTAAGATAGAGAAAAACGAACAGCGTTTTCCAGCGTTTCGTTAGCAGGTTGAAGAAATTTTCCTAAAAGACCAGACCGGAAAAACAAAACATTTTTCGAAACAAATAAGGCTTTCTGGCAGCTATTTTAGCCTTAATTTCTCCTGGGAAATAAAGCAAAATTTAATGTTTACCTTTTCAAAAAATTAGGCACGAAAACAATGTAGAAAACTGAGTATACAAAATTCTTTTAGTTTACTCATTTTAAAAGCATTCTATTTTTAATAAAAAAAATTACCCAGTAGTATTTAGGCAAATTTTAGCACAACATAGTTTCTTTCGAAAACTTCTCCAAAGCTTTGGTTAATGAACCGGGAAGTGTTATTTGGATCTGAAAATACCTTTAAAAAAGTACATTTTTCAAGAATTTTAGTCAGTAAAAAAATATATGTAAATTTTTTGCTAAGTTTGAAGACGAAATATTCACACACAGTCGCCAAACTACACAGCCTAGCATACATCTCAGAACAGTCTCCATACTTAATAAGGTTTTAGTGATATATCAAAAAAATGAATGATTGTCCAAGAAAAGTATTATTAAATAACATACAGAATACATAGATTTTACAGTTAGACTGATTAGTTGTTGTTCTTGAAAATATTCTCAAAAGTATTACCGATAACAATTTTGCGCTACATGTTGACGATCAATTGAAATTTATACACAAATTGTCACACATTTAAAATTTCAAACCAAGAACAAATTGATGAAACCAAGACCAATCAATTGTGTTCATTCCCTACGTAATGCAAACTGCATATTTTTAAAGCATGAAGGTTCAAAATTTTTGTCCAAGCTGACACTAGGATGCATATAACATCCAATTCTTATCATCGAGTCCTAAAATGATTTAATGTGCATCAAAACAAAGAACTATTTTACAATCAAGCACTTGAGACAGCTTTCAAATCTGTTCATGAAGATTTATCAAATTTAGCAAGAAAGATGAAGTAGAAAATAGTCAGGATCGTATTGTTTTATGTTAAGAAAGAATCTTGCGGAGAACAGAATAAATGCAAAACAGAATGAATAACAGCTACAGAAAAATCAAAACATCGCATTCCGTTTCGAATAGCCTAAAAAAACATAGATCTCTCGAAAACTCAGATTCGTATCTTCAGTTTCTACTTAGTACCACTGAAATAATCTTAGCACACATAGAACAAAGTTCTCCGACAGATAATATGTTCAACACAGTCATAGCATCAAAGTTTTCAAACAAGTAACTTTCCTAATTGTTATATCGAGAAACGTACAAAAACCAGAAGCCTACATTAACAAGAGGCCAGAGGTAGGATGCAACTATTTACTAAGATTGATACCTTTGTAAAACTTCTTGTTCGGATCGTAGCAACACATTTTACGTAGGACTACGTTCCTCCCATTGGGGTCTCAGGAAGGAATTTGATTCACACGCCAAAACGCCACAAAAAACGTATGGGAGATCCTCTATATCTCGGTAACTACATATGTTAAAAACATGACTAATGTCTTATTTTAGAGATAAAGGGTAACAACAGAAATTACAAAAAATTGTTCAAATCGGAAGAGAGTCACGCGAGTAAAGTAGTCCTACGCCCTTAACATCAGCGGCTGTTTGAAAAAGACAGCATCCCGTCATTTTTTTAATGTAATTTCTAAAATAATACCTAATTGTTTCAGAGAACAAAAAAAATTTAAAACTTCGAGTTATCCCTGAAAATCTTCCTGAAAAAAACTGATTTTAGGAATTTTCATATTTTGTCTAATACTAGGGGATCTGCCTCCTGTTCGCTAATACCCTCAAACGCCAGGAATACTCCCAGGTTTAGCAATCCTCCCAAATAATGGGTGATTATATAACGAAGACATTACTTGAGACGCCAACTCCTCTAAATTTCCACACCACACTAGAGGGAGGACGTTTGAGTTGTGACATCAGATTTAATGTACAGCAGACCAACATACAACGAAGGATCTTCAGTGGAATCGGGTACACCAGACCAACATACAACGAAGGATCTTCAGTGGAATCGAGTTTCGAACATGGGACCCTCTGGTTCCGACGCCGAGATCGTACCATCGCGGCCTGCACAAACCAGGAGAATTAAAGACAATGATTCTGGATGATTCTTCATGATTCTGGAAGGTCAAAAGTTTCCCTATTTAGGTTTCGTATCTGTATTAGGGAAAATAATGAAGTACAACCGTAATCCATTCCCAGCATCTGACGGTGCATTTCTTTTCTTTACACCACGATGAAAGAAATATTTTTCAAGCATTAGCTCTGAAAACTGAAGCGACTCGTAAGAAAAAGGTCTATATAATTTTTCAATTACAAATTAGATCTGAAAAAGACTTCAAAACGGACATACAGAAAGGAACATTTTTATGCTTTTAAGCCAGTATAAGAACTTGTAACAAACGGACATACAGAAAGGAACATTTTTATGCTTTTAAGCCAGTATAAGAACTTGTAACAAGACTTCAAAACGGACATATAGAAAGTAAGAGGAAAGGAACATTTTTATGCTTTTAAGCCAGTATAAGAACTTGTAAAACTTTGTCTACAAGTTTAACAACGAATTAATACCTGTATTAATATTAAACTGACGTTTGCCCAATCATTCTTTCCAATATTTTCTTTCAGCGACTTAAAAAGAAAATCTGATCCTACATATTTTCCATACAAAAAACTTAAGAAGTAAACACCAAGAAATACTCTTTAATAAGTTGGAGAAATACATTTGAAGCGTGATAAGTTTTCACAAAATATACGTTTCTTTTTTTGCTCTTCAAGTTAACGAGTTGCAAGAAAGTAGTAGAAACCGAGCTTTTGCTTTCTTCCGAAAACGAGAAGTCGAAACTTATATCTTTTCTTTAAAAAACTTTTACACTCGGGTGATTTCGGTTCAAAGCAGGTCGTAAGTATTCCTTCAAAACACATAAACAAAAATTCGTTGCTCAGCATTTTTACTGTTTACAATGTCCGATACATTCTTAACGGGGCCTATGAAACAATAAGTAAGGGTGTTTGGAATAGGCCAGACCCCGTAGAAGTCGTATTTTGTAAGTGTCAGCGCAAAATGGGTCGTAAACCAAACCTACGAGAGGCGAAATAAAGTTTGACGGCCCTATACGTTACCTGTAAGGTCCCGTGATTCCAAAACGACCCTCCTGCCCCCTAACTTATCCTTCCCTCCTTTTATTGATTTGCCAGAAAAACGTCGTTCCTAACGTGCTATGACCTCCTAACACGATAAACTCCAGACACAGCCTTTAGGATTATTTGCATTTTCAAACAGTCGTAATATTTCGCAGGGTCGTATTTCAAAGATATCGGTGGCTTTTCAATGCATTAAGCGTGTCTCCAAGAGGTTGGTTGATCAAATATGTAGAGAGAGAAAGATTGCTTTTCCGGGCCGCGGTACGAGTTGAACAGGAGGGCGACGAGCTTTTGATGCGCTGTTGAGATTAAGTTCACTCCTCGGTGGGCTCAAGAATAACAAGGAAAACAGATAAATTTTGAATAAACTTTGAGCAAACAACGTCGATATGTACACTGAAGATTAGAACGAACAGCGGAGGCAGAGTGAG
This sequence comes from Araneus ventricosus, assembly GCA_013235015.1. Lineage (NCBI taxonomy): Eukaryota > Metazoa > Arthropoda > Arachnida > Araneae > Araneidae > Araneus > Araneus ventricosus. Next base: position 201,486 of record BGPR01001538.1, read on the forward strand.
ATGTCACGTGGAATGGTAAATGCGGCTATATTACTTTTCAAGAAGTCTTTCTATACTTCGATGCATCGTTTTAAAAACTGTTTTACGTTTCTTAAATCATTCACTTACGTTTTTTATTCAATTATTTATTTTTGGTTGTGTCATCTTTGCATTAGAGCTCACAGCCGTTTATACGTATATTTACCCGTTGCCATTAAGAAATGGAACTAAAATGGAGAGAAGAAAGAAATTCTGCAATATTCAAAATGAAAAGGTATTTTAAAGAAGACATTATGGAAAAAAGATCTGCTTGAAGGATCGATCTGCTTATAAATGCTTATAAAGGATCGATCTGCTTATAAAGAATCGATCTGCTTATAAGGAATCGATCTGCTTATAAAGAATCGATCTGCTTATAAAGAATCGATC
>BGPR01001538.1:201903-243041 GCA_013235015.1 Araneus ventricosus
TGCTTATAAAGAATCGATCTGCTTATAAAGAATCGATCTGCTTATAAGGAATCTATCTGCTATAAGGAATCGATCTGCTTATAAAGGATCTGCTTGAAAAAGGATCTGCTTATAAAGGATCTGCTTGAAAAACATCAGCTTGAAAAAGGATCTGCTTGAAAATGGATCTGCTTTCACCATTATAAAGTAATTATCACCAGTCGGATTACCTTCACTTCACTGGGAATTCCTGTTTAGTTATATTATTGTCCGGTTTAGAAGCAGCACGAGGGCTGTTTCGGAACGGATCTCGTACTTTAGAACCGCTGTCAGACGACGAGGACGACACCCGAGCTGGCAAACCCTTCTCCAAACTTCCGTATCATACCAGCGGGAGGACGTCTGACCCTCCGCATACGTACGTACATTTAACGTACAACAGGCTCGATATACGACGGATCTTTAGTGGAATCGTGTTTCGAACATGTAATTTGGCAATTCCGGATCCGGAAATCTCGAGCCAACATGACATATGAATCTCACGATTTCACCACAAAAATCAAAATTTAATCCACGAATCTTTTTGCAAACTCATTGGATTCAGACCAACACTCGTTATAAGCAATACCATAAAAGAAAGAAAAAAAACTGGATGCTGTCTTTTTCAAACAGCCGCTGAAGTTAAAGACGTGGGACTACTATCGCAAACATTACAGACATGTCCAAATTCGTTCCCTGTAAAATCTTTTACAAAGTGTTATGTACAATGCTCGTCGATTTCCTCCCAAATTCGTTTTCGAAGACACTCTACACTGTAACTTGGAAGTGGCAAACCCAAACCTGAACTCATTGTGGCCGAACCTGTTGATGTTGAAGAACCTCCGTTTAATTGCAAATTAGCTGCTGCTGCCTCTGCGGCTATTTTCTTCTGTTTCTTATTCTCATAATATCGTTTACATCTGTGACGTCACCAATTCATGCGTATTTTAGCCCAACTTTGCGACTCGGTAGTCGCTGAATTACAATTCCGATTTTCAATTTCTTTTTGTAACTTCTGTCGTTAACAAATGTCTTATTTTAGAAATAAAGGTTATGTTTTAACATACGTAGTTACCGAGATATAGAGGATCTCCCATACAACGTTTTTTGTGGCGTTTTGGCGTGTGAATCAAATTCTTTCCTGAGAACTCAATGGGAGGAACATAGTCCTAGTTAAAACAATAAATGATCATTATTTAATTTTGAAACTGTTTATTATTATGGTTTGGAAGATATGCCGAAAAGTCTTCTATATCTATAGGTTGTAGAAGTGATTTCAGCTGTCATTAATTTATCGTATAAATTCACTACACTGTCTTGTTTCGCCGGAGTCCGAAAACTTTAATCCAGGAGTAATTATAACACCAGCAGATATTGAATGCTTTAAATGCTCATGAATTCATTTAATTCCTACTATTAGTTCACACTCTCCCTATATATATTTATTTATATATCTTATTCAAAAAAAAATATAAAATACGTTTTATTCATCCACTCAAGTTCAAATACATTTTTTAAAACTTGTAGTGGATGGCACTTGATGTTAATACAGTTTTTTCAAATATTAATTCATTAATTAAATTTAATTAATTTGGATTTATATGGGAGAATATATGAATTATAATCCATGAATGTTATTGATTAATTCCATGTTATTCGAAGTAAAGAATCGCGAGTTCCATTTCTGAGATCACATTTACTTTCGTCAGTTTTACGAAAAATTTTTCGCCGTTGTGAATTTTTAAAATGATGCAGTGATAACTGACCAAATGAAATGTGATCTCAGAAAAGTAACTCACGGTCCTTTACTTTGAAACCATACTTTTTAATTGTAATTATTTAATAAAAAGTAACTAAAATAAAATTTTTCTTTGTTGACCTATGTAGGAATTGACTTAAAATTTTTTTTTATATTACTTGTTTTTACATTAAAGAAGCACTTTTACAAACAGAAAACTTACATTGACCTATTAATTTGCAGATCCTCTATAACAAATCCTTTCACAACAATTCATGCATTCAACCACCTTTTCGGGAAAGACGTAAAAGTTTCCAATGAGAAACTACACTTAAATAAGCAAATACAGGGATTTAAAATAATATATTTGCATGCGAACTAATAATTTGTTGAATTAACATCTCATTTTGGGGCTGCACGAGGACTACTGGGATGCAACTAATATTTCTGAACCATAGCGAAATGAAGCCGATAACACCTGAACCAACATTATTCTCTCCCTTCCCAGAAAAGCGAGGTTGTTTGAAGCAGGCAAGTTTGAAAGATCGCGTATCTAGTAGCTCCTCATACTGGGATGATTATCATCAGAATCGTGTCTTACCTCATAAAATTTTTCGGCCCCAAAACCGATGATCCGACACCTGATTATCGCGCTTAATTCAAAAACCATTTTCTTTTCAATCAAAATAAACATGCCCTAACTAAATAGAAATTTATTTAAAGTGTAATCAGGGCCGGTTTTATATACCATTTGGTGACCACCTTGCCAGAAAATAGGGCGTTTGTACATTAGATGAAATTGACCTTTCCTTCGTTGGAATTCCCGTCTTCATAATAATTTAATTTTAAATGGAAATGCATTATTAAGTATGCTAATGAATGTTGACTTTAAAATAAAATATAAGGAAATTTATTGAAAGATAATTCTCATTTTAGAGCAGTTTAGATGCAATTTTTCAACTTAAATAAAAAGTTATATTTTTTTGTAAAAACTTGTGTATAGTTGGATATGCATTAGAATATGTGGGTACGCATTTATAAGAGGATATGATTAGTTTTCTTTGGCTATGTATGCCAGGTACTCTTGAACCGGCACCTAGTCTACTTAAAAAGAATATGCATTCTTCTAATCACATAAAAAAGCGGTAAATGTGAGGTTTATGTATCCACCTGTTTCTCGCCAATTTTTCTTGGCGCTATTTCATGTGCTGTCGCCAAATACCGTTTTGGATGTGCAGTGCGCTTTTTATTGCTCTATTGCGCATGCTTCACTTGAAAATGAGAGATTGAGCACGCAATGCTTGTGGCATTTTAAGCGTGTACCGGGCAAATTTTTTTAACTGAAGAAAACAGCAGCGGCTTCGCTTTCAGCATAGCAGGAAACTAGTAGCTTCGCTCTTTCTTTGAATGTTAGGAATCTGGGTTTTTAAACTAGAATTTCCGCACGCAATGCCTGCGGCATTTGAAGCGTCTACCACTCAACTTTTTTAACTTAAAAAAATATCAGCGGCTTCGCTTTCAGCACAGCGGAATACTCGTAGCTTCGCTTATTCATTGAGAAACGAAACACACAGAATAACATACACGGTACTAAACCGATATTCAATCCGAAGAATTCCAAACGAAGTTTTATTCAAATTCGAATTTATCGACCAATCACATCAAAGCGTTGAACAAAACGGTCCAAACGAAACGTGGCGCAATATTGCCTGATTAGCAAAACACCGATGAAAAGATCAGTTTGTACGCATGCGCGCTAGTCACCCGTTAAAAACATCTAGACGCATCCAAAACAAATGTTCTCTCATCGCCGTTCTTGGCGGCAAAGAGTTGGCGATCCTAAGAGGAACGAAGTAAGTGGGTACCGTAAACACCACAGAAACCAAGATTTTGCTTAACAGAGAACCAAACGGAGCATTAACCTAACGAAACCAAGTCATTTATCGTCACGAATCGTAATTTATATACAGTCTATTTGTAGACAAGACTTTTAATCTTTTGAATTAATTTATGCAATTCAGTTTATGCATCATATCACCAATTATTAACAGACATGACAACATGGAAGATATTACAAGCTCTAATAATTAAACTTTTCTTAAATAATCTTTTATTGTAAATAGCTTTAAAAGAACCACACAAGTATACGAGTTTACACTTTGGCAAATGATATCTATGTCATACAGATGCATGAAATTTGCACCTGTAAATCGGTGTTAAATAAGGCTGAACTAGATTACATTCTCAATTATCTGGAATCAGTTTTGAAACAGTTCAGATAACAGATAATTAAGCATCTTTTTTGCAGTCCAGGAGATTTCATAGCAAATCCTATGGCGCCTATAATTTCAGGGAGGTGTAAACTTTTAGCACAGAAAATCTTTATCAATTGCTAATCTACGCTAGTTTTTGCGCATTCTCTACACCAGATATATGGAAAATAGTATGTCGCGAAATATCATGGCAACGGAGAAATAAAACAGTGGTAATTTCAGAAGACGAGACCTATCGCGGTATCTTGCTAGGATGCAAAATATTTAGTTTAATTTTTGATTTATGTAACTTCCTGGTTAGTTTAGTCAAGAAGAAAAACTTTTTATCGGTTTATACAGTGGTTATCACTAAACTAAAAATTTGAAATAATTCGTATATGTGCTAAAGTATGTGAAGATAAAACCTTTCTAGATCATTAATAAAATGTTCCAAATACTAGTTGCACAGAAGAATAAAATTTTCGATGTAGAAATTGCATTTTCTTCTACCGTTTGCTAACCAATGTTATTTTTAATGCGGATATTATTTTCTTGCACAAAATGTTTAGAAGTACGGGAATATATAGAAAACAAATGGAAAATGGGGGTTTCAGGAATAAATATCGTGAATAATTTCTATATAATATATAGAAATAATAATGAATAGTAGGACATTTTTCAAGGGTAAATTAAAAGTAACGAACCACATTCTCTTGAAACTTTAAAAAATATTTTATGAAAGGGAATCGTGTCGAATTCTAGAATTACCGATTTTTCGCGAATTCGTCGAGATCTCTAACTGAATGAGACATCTCAGTATGTAAAAAAAATCCAAACACTGAATATCACATTTCCTTCTGCTGAAATGTTGAATGCTGCATTTTCGTTCAATTACTCTGCTTCAACCTTGAATCACATATTCGCAGTTATGTATTTCCGGCGACAGCCGATGTAATTGAATAACTCATAATTAGTCGGCGAAGCGCGTGGATTTATTTATTATTTTTGGAGGAGAAAATTTCTTTCATGTCTCAAACACTTATCAGTCATAACTTACTGCAAATACACTGTGAAAGATTTCCAACTTGTCACCAGACAAACAATGGAGTGATTAAGGTATCCGACTGGTTTAAAATCGTCGTTTTTGATAAAATTATCAAAAAAAAATTTTATGACTTAATTTTGTAACCTGTTTAATCACCTTTCTAAAACTGTCAATTTTTAGTCTACGTGAATTACAAATTGATTTACAGCTGTTTTATTACCGAACTGTAAGCATTATTTTATGTTGCATGAAAACTTTAAATGTGTTTTCTGAGAAATGTTTTTGAGGAAAACTGTCGATTCCGTAACAACGACTTCTCAAAAAGTTATTCAATCTGAGATTGTTTTCTGTAATATGCTTGATGTTTTCCTCTAAGAACCAAGGCCAATTTTAAAATCAAGTATTATTTTTAAGTGCTTAAATATAAACGAAAAGCATTTTTTATGAAAAATTACCAGTTATTAACTATGTTCAACTATATCTCAAAACTATTTTGAAGTACAAGAAATATTTTAGAGCACAGCATAGATACCTGTCATAAAAATGTACTCCTACAAGGATTTATGTATATTTAGAATATGATTTTGTCTATGGCTGTTAGTGTAAGGCAAATATTTTAGTCATTTTTCTTCAAATTTCTCAGTTTTTTCAAGAAAAAAATATTATTTTGAAAGCCTAATTTTACAATATTTTCATAATTTTAAAACATACGCAGTTGAAAAATAACGTTAAAAAAATACAAGTTATTTTTCAAAAAAATGTCTCCGAACACAGTCGGATACCTTAAGATGTCGTATATAAAACCTGACTCGCCACCTCAAACTTAGATTTATCTCCACTATCTAAATTTTTCATCAATTTCATATGACTCGCATTTCTGTTTAACCCGTCAGCACACGCACGGGGTCTTTTTGACCCCACCCTTTATCTTTTGTTAAAAAATTGTAAACACTTGTCCCTATTACTTCCTGTATCTTCATAGGAGAGCTAGAAGATAGGATAAGAAGGCCAAAACCGGTGAAACGGGGTTTCTCACTTTTTACTTTCTCGTATACGAAGTATGCAAAGAGAAAGTATTGTAATCGTCAAAAAATTCGAACTCGAGATTTTGACGAATCTCCACGTTTTAGACATCCCCGAGTCCGAAAAACACAATTTTGGAATTATGTCTGTATGTCTGTGAACACGATTACTCGCAAACTATTAGAGCTACGGGGATGAAATTTGGTATGTGGTCTTTAAACATAATTTGTAGGTTTCTTTCAAATTTTGGACAAAATCCGTCCACGGGAAGTCTGTATGTCCGCGGACATGTGAATGCTATAACTCAAAAACTTGAAAGGCTAGATGGATAAAATTTCATACACAGTTTTATCGTCATAAATGTAAGTCCGTATAAAATTTTGGGCCAAATCCGTCAAAAGGTTGACTGTGTCGGTTTGTATAATCGCATCTGCAACGAATCCGCCATCTCAACGCGCATGCGTACTGGACGTAATCTTCTGTGCACGATATTTATTGACTTCTGCTTGGTGCATTTTTTTTCATCCGATTCTCCATGCGCATGCGTACTGGTAGCAATCTGTGCACGCGGAAGGATTATGCGACTTTGTCCTTGAGCCAGCAAGAGTAGATATCGGTACGCATTTAATAGGAACGCATCTCTTTGAATTCGATTCTTTACCTAAATATTTTCTGATAGTCATTGGATCCTGAGTTACAATAGGTTCGAATTTTTTTATCCACGCGGGGGTAGGGGAAACAGCATCTTTTTCGAGAAGTATACGAAAACGTTTAAGGGAGACCACTCCCGCTGGTTAGTGGGGGCGCTGGGGTTAAATTGAGCCGTGCGTGTGTTAAAGTTTCAGACTAATTTAACGTTGTGGCTGTGGAAGCGTACGAACGTGCGCAGCAGAGAAGAAAAGAATACAGGAAAAGAGGTAAAAAGGATACAAGTTCAACTTTCCTCTTTCTTATTAAAAATCGCATTTATGTCTTAAACATAAGTTATTTATGAAAAAATGTTCTTATACTTTGATCATATATTATTTTTGTGCAAATAGCCAACAAAATAAAGATTAAGTGCCTAACAATTTGGGGTCAAAATGACCCAACGCGTGTGCCAATGTTCCAAAAATGGGTGCGTGTGCTGAAGAGTTAACAATTAGTCTTTAAATGCCCCGATAACGTACCACAATACCAATATGATGCCAAAAGAAAATACTAACTACTCTATATTGTCCTTAGTACTCTATTTTCAAAGATAAGAAATGGTTGCACTGAAAACCTGCGAAAGATATATTGGAAAAAAGACTACAGATGCCTAATAATGCACAATTCAAGTTTGAAATACAAGTGGTTATAATAAGAATTGATCAAAAAAATTCACACTTAATATAGTTCGAAAGGCAAGAAATCTTGTGCATCCCTTTTGCACAAGACTAACACTGAACTTTTGAGCTTAAACTCGAGTTTTACTTCCAGAATATTAATCTTAAATCTTGGTAAAAGATTATATAGCCTTGGATATTTTTCCTATTACCATTTAGAGGGAAAAAAATTAATTTCGCTTCATTAACTGCTTGAGGAGCAAATTATTTTGAATTGCATTTCAAACCTACGGCACTTGGAACGAGTTAACTCGGGTTATGTCCTTAACCACTTAACTTAATAGTTTTCTTTGCTATCTAATAAGATGACCCCTCCTGTTTTGGAAAGGGGCTGTCGTTTTCATTCATCTAAGAAGGCATAGGATACTTAAGATGTTTATGGATCCTACATATATTTTGTGTGAAATTATAAAGCTAATTAATGATTCAATTTTAGTTTATAAGACTAAAATTTCGATAATTCGATGCACGAGTATTCTCGAGCTGTTAAGTTAAGCGGTTATATTTATAAGAACTTGAGATAAAAATTCTAGTAATAATATTAAAACCAAATTTTTAATTCGATGAATATCTTATGGAATTTTTAAAGAAGTAAACTTAGTTTGACTTCATGTTATTCGTGCAAAAATACGCGTTGTTTCTCTAGTTTGAATTTATTATTCGTGCAAAAATGCGCGTTGCTTCTCTAGTTTGACTTCATATTATTCGTGCAAAAATGCGCGTTGTTTCTCTTATCTCCAATCTGTATAACGTATATTGCAAAATATTTAGCTTAAGCATGAAAAATCTAATAGCCAGAAACGCCCACTTTGCTGTTTTTCGAACACATAGCGAATTTATCTTCATCGCCGTTTTTGAACACATTAAAAACATGTGCCAAACCACCAATCGATATTTGAGATTTAAAACCAAGAAAATAAAATTAGTCTCTTGCGGTATAAATCGTTATCGAATTCGAGAAATCAAAATGTCTTCGTTTATTGATAGCTTAAATAATTTTTTTAAAAAATAGTGATTTTTTTATATAAAAACATGTGAATATTCGCAAATGACCGCCGAACTTCATACAACATTTTCAAAAATTAAAGATAATTAAAATTTATCCCAACTTTCTATTTTTTAAAATTATCTTATTTGAATATATCGATATGTTCCTACTATAATTAATGCATGTAAAAGAATTGAAAAATGCAAATAATTAGCACTAATATGCATAGGATTGTACAAACTTAAACACTCTTGAAAATTTTTTAAAAACATTTTTTCGAAGCTCATAACTACACATATGGCACCGGCAGTGAAACAAAAGTTGCGCGTAAAAGCAAACTAAAATATTCACCTTTTTCTTATCCCTGTACTTGACACTTCCTTCCAGTACTGTTTTCGGATCCCCCATTACGCAGGACATACGCCGACACAAACACACATTCTTAGTACTCCATACTGCAAACTTGCTGGCAAAGAAATATTCATCGAAGGTGTAATCCAAAAGGTGCACAGAATAATAAAAAGCGCGATCAACGCGACATTTTTATTTCGCGGAAGAGAAAAATCTCGTGTCACGAATCCATCGCGAAAAATAAGAGCACAATCGAAAAAAAGGGGCGAAAAGAAAAACTCTGGATAAGTTACGCGCACAAGTCACAGTCTTCCTGCGCGGCAGACGATGTCATCGCTCCACCAACGATTATGAGTTCCACTGACGGAATACGGAATGATTTCGCGTAGCAAGAACGTTGGGAGTGTACTGGGCGCCAAAATTACCGCCAGAACCCCGCCAAAGCTCGACATTTCGCCATCAAGTTGAAAGATGAATGATCAGGGTTTCGGTGTGACTGTAGTAAATGAAAGAGTAGTTTCTTCCGAATAAAAAGTTCACGCATTTGGCGTGTTGTTGATTTTAGACGTCCGAAAAGTTAGAAAGCTTTCTAGGAACTTCCGAAAAAATGAAGTGAAAATGCTTTCAACGAAAATATTTATTTGTTTTCTTCTACCGAATTGTAACTTCGGTTGCTAATGCATCTTTACAGAGCCGAAGATCTTAAAATCTATCAAGGGCCAATAATTTTATGAAAAAAAAACAAAGAAATGCTGATGAAAGAAATATTTTATATCTTTTTAATATTTCCTCCCCAGTAATCCAGTCTTGTGTTAATATTTGGGTCGGAAATTTGTTTCTGGGAAACTGTGCAATGCTTCGAAAGATGCATTAGAAAATTCATTTGAAATTTTGAAGATAAATTATGTAATTTAAAGTTAGTAAATATCCTAATTTTCATTTTAAGAAAGGATAGTTTGTCTTACAAGCACAAAAATGAATTTAAATAGGTAAATTATCCACAAAAGGTACTGATGTATGACATTCAATTCACGTATAGGAAAATCTGATTCTGTGAGACTGTTTAATGCTTCGAATTATTCTATAAAAATTAATTTGAAATTTTAAAGCTTAAATTCATATTTAACTAAAGGAATGTTTCGGAAAATCGACAGAAAATTAATTTGAAGTTTTGAAGCTAAATTATGTAAATTAAAGTTTGTAAAAAGCCTTTTTTGGTTTCTAAGAAAGAATAGTTCCTCTTACAAGCACAAAAAATGAATTTCAATAGGTGAATCATCGAAAAAGGTACTGATGTATGACATTTAATTCACGTACATGAAGCTGAAGATGAAAATCTGATTCCATGAGACTGTGGAATGCTTCGAATTATTCTATAAAAAATTCATTTGAAATTTTTAAGATAAATTAAGTAATTTAAAGTTAGTAAATATCCTGATTTTCATTTTAAGAAAGGATAGTTTGTATCGCAAGCACAAAAATGAATTTCAATAGGTGAATCATCCACGAAAGGTACTGATGTATGACATTCAATTCACGTACATGAAGCTGACGATGAAATTCTGATTATGTGAGACTGGAATGCTTCGAATTATTCTATAAAAATTAATTTGAAATTTTAAAGCTTAAATTCATATTTAACTAAAGAAATGTTTCGGAATAATCTATAGAAAATTTATTTAAAATTTTGAAATGAATTTCGTAAATTGAAGTTTGTAAAAAGCCTTATTTTGGTTCTAAGAAAAGAATTTGGACCCAGGAAGGAAAAAAGAAAATAATATCATATTTAAGACGGATTAATGTATTTTATGGACAGCTGTATGGATATTAAGTGCAGGAAATTGACGATGAGTATATAGTTCTAAGACCAGACTTTGAAATACTCATTAAAAAATAAACTAAAATTTCAAGGTTGGTAATTAAAATGAAAGAATGCTTCGAAGCATTCATTAAGAAATTTAATTGAAATCTTGGAGATGAATTTTGGAAACTTATTTTTGCAAAAGACCTTGTTTTGACTTTAAAGAAAAGCAAGTGGATCGAGCAAAGATAAAAGAGAACGTGCATCATCATTAATCATCCATAAGAAGCATTGATGTATGATGAAAAAGTGTCTATTTTTCAATTCCTACTATTAGTTCACACTCTCCCTATATCTTGTTCAAATTTTGCAATCGATTTTAAACTAACTTCCCAATGTGCTGGAGACGCGAAACTTTAAACATAGCTGAGAACTAGATGACAATGCAATATTAATTCTCTTTCTTCTGTGTCTGTCGTCTGTTTGTCTGTCATTTCATATTTTGCATGACGCATGCGCAGTACGTATTTCATTATATCTCGAAAATTATTAACATTACAGACTTGGGTATATGGATGGCCCATGAGATCATCGAAGCACCCCCATATTTTAGCCATATCTTTGCGCATGCGCAGTACATTTTTCATTATATCTCGAAAAATATTAACATTACAGACTTGGTTCTTGGATATGTGGTTAGCCCATGGGATCATCGAATCACCCCCATATTTTAGCCATATCTTTGCGCATGCGCAGTATGTTTTTTATTATATCTCGAATCACCTAAATAGGAATTGACTTTAATTTTTTTTATATTACTTGTCCATACATTATATAAACCATACACAGAAAATTAACTGCACGTCTGATTGTGGGAAACTATGGAATATTTCGAAAGAATCACTAGACAGTTTAATTGAAATATTGGTGTACTTTTAGATTAACGTTAGTCTAGTATACATTTTAGACCTCCTACTGTTGAGCAACGGATTCCGAGACTACCACTTTTGGACGATTTCATAGTGGAAAGGGGTGCCAGGCAATGAGTCATATGACAGCATTTCCGGAGTTCTTTGTTAGATCACGCTCAGGAAAATATAAACATCACCCTTCCATTCTTCACTTTCCCCCTATTTTGATGAAAATAACTGCGCCCGGCGCATGCTCAAAAGCGGTGAGGGTTTCCGAATCCATTGCTATACAATACCTCTGGCCGACTGGGTCAGAATTCGATGCATATTTATGATTTCGATGCGAAGTCAAAATAACAAATTTCTTTTATCTTGCTTTTTCTCTGTAGTTTTATTATTGTGTTCACACATACAAGGGCAGGTGAAAAATTATGCAGACAGTCAGTCATTTAATGGATTTAGTCTAAAATCAGATACAGATCTATAATTTTAGTAAGAAAGCGTTCTGCCAAATTTCATATACCATGCTTCTTGCAATTTGAGATATTATTTTCACGTTCATACCGAAGCCGACGGACAGACAGACAAACTTCCCATAGATGAATTTTTACCAAATTTTGACAAAAATCTACGATTTTAGTGCTAAGACAGTATTTTAAATGTCACTCATCTAGCCTGTTGCATTTTGGAGCTATCGCTTTCATAGACAGACCTATCTATTTTTTTTATAAAATGACGGGAGGCTGTCTTTTTCAGACAGCCGCTGATGTTAAAGGCGTAGGACTACTTTACTCGCGTGACTCTTTACAGATTTTCAATTTCTTTTTTGTAACTTCTGTTGTTACTCTTTATCTCTAAAATAAGACATTAGTTATGTTTTTAACACATGTAGTTACCGAGATACAGAGGATCGCGTCACGAATTCATGCGTATTTTTGCCCAGCTTTGCGACTCAGTAGTCGCTGAACTACAATTCCGATTTTTAATATATTTTTGTGATTTCTGTTGTTTCCCTTTATCTCTGAAATAATACATTAGTTATGTTTTTAACATATGTAGTCACCGATATATAGAGGATCGGTCACCAATGTATGTGTATTTTTGCCCAACTTTGCGACTCAGTAGTCGCTGAACTATAATTCCGATTTTCAATTTCTTTTTTTAACGTTGGCTGTTACCCTTTATCTCTAAAATAAGACATTAGTTGTGTTTTTAACATACGTAGTTACCGAGATATAGAGGATCGCGTCACCAATTCATGCGTATTTTTGCCCAAATTGCGACTCAGTAGTCGCTGAACTACAATTCCGATTTTCAATTTTTTTTTGTAACTTTTGTTGTTGCCTTTTATCTCTAAAATAAGATATTAGTTACGTTTATAACATATGTAGTTACCGAGATATAGAGGATCTCCCATAAAATGTTTTTTGTTGTGTTTTGGAGTGTGAATCATATTTCTTCCTGAGACCCCAATGGGAGGAACGTAGTCCTACGTTAAAATGCAATTTTCGGACTCGAGGAAGCATTAGACGTTGCGATTCATAGAAATTTCGAGGATGAATTTTTTGAACAGAACAATACTTTACCCTTTGAGTAATATACGAGTATTTCTAAGAACAAGAGGGTAAAAGACATTCCATTTTAAAATCAGCTTATAATTTCTTTTTAAAAATCTGATTATTTTAGAGCAATTGTCTTCTTAACAACATAAAAGCATTTACTTAATAAACAGTTTAAAATAAACTTACAGTAGCATCACCGCATTTCAAAATGTTATATATTTTTAAAATTAATGTTCATACTTCGGCTCTTAATTCCATTTATTCCAGATAACCGATAAATAAAACAACAAGTAATGAACATCAGCAGCATGTTTCCCTGAAGATTATATTCGAAAAATTGTTTATCTTTTTTTAACATCACAGGGTTTGATCGATTAGCTTTAAAAGTAGACCCCCGGGACAAAATGCTTTTAGCATCAATGGATTTGAAACATTATATTGGCCTTCAGCGTCTATACAATTCGTGTTTTTGTTTTCTCGAGTTTAAGTATTTTTTGCTAGCTGAAAAATTGCTTTGTTTCCTATGAAAGACGAATTTTAAGCGAAAAATTACTTTAATAAGACTATATATAAATAATTTCAATTTCCTAAAATTCGTTTTTTCTTATCTTTTCGAATTGATATGAAAGTTTGCTATTTTATTATATTTTAATGTTTTTCTATTATGATTTGCTTCTTTTATATATATATATATATATATAGTTAAAAATTTAAAACAATCAAAACACATGTCACATTTTCAATATATACATATATTAATCTAAAAATTAAAATAAAAATTATGTTACCTTATCAATAATCATATAAATGAAATACAAAAGATAGATCATATACTATTACAACTATAACATATATATATATATATATATATATATATATATATATATATAATTTATAGTCAATACATCAATCAGTACTGTTTAGAATTTCGTGTTCAACGTAACGATAGAAAAATCTGCATTTATTTGCAATTGGCTAAATTTTAGAACTTAGAGGGTATCTGTTAATTATAGCTTCATCAAATAATTACAAACATCAAAAAAAAATTTAGTAAATTTTTTGTAAAAATGTGCAAGATATTAATCGCAATATCGTACATCTTACAATATACAAGATTTCATTTTTATATCGTAATAGTTACGATATGCAAGATTTCATTGTTATATCGTAATAGTTACAATATGCAAGATTTTCAGCTTCAATAATAGTATTCAATGATTTATTTTATTAATGCACCGGTTTGGAACAACACGAAAATGAATTGGGGAAGAACCACGTAATTTTCAACTATGGTCATACAAAGAGGACAACACCTGAGCCGGCATCCCTCTCCAAATGTTTCACTTCACACCACATTGTGGAAAGGCGGCTGACTCAGAAAAAGGGTAGTATACACCAGGCTACACACGCAGCAGGTCACTATAGGACTCAAACACACGATCTTCCCTTGCCATTGCCAAGATAGTGCCAGCAGGCCACAGAAGTTCAAAAATCCTTTTTCATCGCAGTGCTAAACAATATTACTTCTTCCTATAAAGGAACTATAAATTAATAAATGTTTTTCAGCATATATATGTGGGATTCCGTTCAATTAAGCAAAATGCCCACGGAAGAATTACCTTTAAGGGGTAAGTAGTTCGGGTTTATGTCTAGGGGATTTAAGGGTTTTATTACATTAAATTTAGAACAAAATATTACGTAGAATAAACGAGTAGACTTCAAGTTAAACACAAAAACATTTATTTAAATACTATAGGCAGAATTTACAGGGAAGGAAAGGTATATACACAAAAAGTTAACGAGAATGTTGAGAATGTACATGAAGTCATATTTACTTGATGAGCCAGATTAATGAGGGATAGATGTTACTGGTAATATTACGATATTAGGGATTTATAGATTAGAGAGCCATAAGGAAAGTTAGACGGGACATAGTTTCCCTAGTGGGAAGATCGGCGGCTTAACTGCGCCAAGACTGATCTGACAACAGAGGAATTGAGAGAGGTATTTACATTTTGACTGCTTGCGATGTGCTACTTGCTCTCAGCGTGCAGTCTGGTTTTGTTAGGAAAAAAAGAGGGCGCTGCTCGTAGATCATACAGAGCGGAACTGTGGCTCCATCTATCGCCAAACAAAAATTAATCTAGCTCTTACATTCTTCCTTATACAGTGATTAAATTATTCTTTACGGGTAATATCCTACATATATTTAAATTCGTAAATATATGTTTAAAAATAATGTTGCATTATTTTAAAACTCGTTACCATGAGAAACTTGGTACTTCTACTGAAAATGGGAAGACATTCTGGTTGAAAGGCCTTAATAATTTCAAGAACTGATTAATCTTAGACAGACATGGAAGCAAGATATACTATTTTCAGGAGTCATATATATTTTAAAATTAGGACATAACTAAATTGCATCGAATTCGAGTCTTCTCTCTTGCAGTCAATATCTCATGATGATTTTATTCTACACTAGAGAACTAAATGTTCGTCTAATAGAGAACCGACCTCTACCAGTTTTGCGAATTCGAGATGTTCAAGTTGCGCTCATATTGTCACGATGATCGGAAGAATTTACAGGATACGCTTAATAAGCAGACAGATTTATTAGAGTCAAAGCAACATCACAAGACAGAGAACAAGCCCCATTACTGATGGGACTCGGTATTTATACACACATAGAATATTCGAGAAACATCCACCAAACATGTTTAAAGAAATATCTAGAATTTTCCAGAACCTAAACAAACACTAAATAACATTTTAAATTAAAAATCCAAGTCCTTCGATAGACTGCTATGGCCGGGACTCGAACCACGGACGGCCGGTTTCGTAGTCCAGTGCTCTGCCCGCCAAGCCACAGTGAACGTTGGTGAGATTGCTTTGGGTGGCAATATCAACACTCCCAGCACCTTCATAACTCGTAAAAGGAGTTATCCGAATGTGATAAGCACGGCTGTCCATTTATTACTTTCCGAGATTGGCTACAATCGTCGTCTATTATCGAATGTTTAGTTATAACGTACAGAAGTTTGCATAATGTGCAGAAGTTTACATAAAGTGCCGAAGTTTGCATAAAGTGCAGAATTTGAATTTAGATGCAGAAGACGCGACTAAAAGTGAGGCAAACGAGCGTAGAATTTGTGCTTTCTGTTCAAGACATGCCGAATGACAAAACACATTGCGATTACTGCAACAAGGCTATTTGTTGGGAGCACATTTTAAGCATCTGCCACGAGTGCAAACGAAAATTTTCATAATTTTTCTATTTTTTAAATGAATTATTCTAATTGTAATGCTATTGTATTGTAATACTTTTCTTAAGTTACACTAATTTATTTGAAATGAAAAGGAAATATAAATTTATACTTGTTTTTAATTCGTAGTGATTAGTTACAGAGTACCACTCATTCAACTTTAGTTATCTAGGGCTAAGATGATTTAGCGTCCCATTTTAACACTACACGCAGGTAATTTTAGAAAGAAATTTGTACTTTTGGCCCATGGTTAGATAATGAGGATTACAACTGAGTCTTTGCACACCTCTACAGGAGGATGCTTTTCCTCCACTGATTAAACTTACGCTATGTCCATCTACAGAGGGGATCTTTGGTAAATTCGGGTATCGAACCTGGGATCCTCAAATCTCGAAGCCGAGACCCTTGTACCGTTCCCAAGGTAGCGTGTTAATGATTGGGTACGTTAAGCTACAATAATGTAGAGTTGCATCTATATACAGGCTTACAATTTATATATTCGCTGTACGGTTCATTATATTTAGAAACTGTGTACAATACATTTGAAGGTTGAGTGCATCTAGGCAGAACATTTATATAATCGCCGTACGGTTCATTATATTTAGACACTGTGTACAAGACATTTGAAGGCTGAGTGCATCTGGGCAGAACATTTATATATTCGCAGTACGGTTCATTATATTTAGAAACTGTGTACAAGACACTTGAAGGCTGAGTGCATCTGGGCAGAACACTTATATATTCGCAGTACGGTTTATTATATTTAGAAACTGTGTACAAGACACTTGAAGGTTGAGTGCATCTGGGCAGAACATTTATATATTCGCAGTACGGTTCATTATATTTAGAAACTGTGTATACAGTGGCGGACTGGGTTTCAAAATAGTGCTTGCCAGGACTCGATGGGGGGGCCCATTCGCATCAAAAACTGTATTTTTATACAGGGTGTTTCCAAATTCGACCGACAAACTCAGAGGGGTGATAGTAGGCATCGAAAGGATGAAAAATTATCATAGAACTTAGGGTTGCAAAGGACGTTTAGTCGGTGAAAATCGCAAAAATACAGGGTATCCGAGAATTGTTGGACACTGTTCAAAAATTAATTAAAAAAACTAATAATGCTTCAACTAAGAATTTTTTTTTTAATGAAAGCGCATTTTTAAACATTTTTTTTCAGATAGGTAGTAAACCGTTTTGGTGCTCCAGGGGGTCGCAAATTACCGAAAATCAAAAATTAGTTTACAGTCATTATCTGCAAAAATATTAAAACTGGAAGAAAAATAAAAGCATGAAATTGTAGGGAATTTTACGCTCTTTAATTTGTTAATTCACATATGGTGTGAAAACTGAAGAGCTTTCGAGATATTGAAGAAAAACTAAAAAAGACACTAGAAAACACGGATTGGCTTCTGCTGATTGGTATGTTCCCCCCCCCCCCAACAACTGTACCAAATTTCAAAACTTTAATTTCAATAAAATTTAATTGTACCAAATTTTTTTTCTATTTATCCTTCGTTGATTGGACTATAAAACTTACTTGCTATTTTGTTTGTTTGCTTTAGAAATGAAGAAGGAATTTCCCTACAAAAAAGCTCTTCACTTTCTCTCTCTTTCATACACACTTAATCCTAGGGGCCCATATAGGCTTATCTTTAAGGGGGCCCACTTGCCATCGGGCAAGTTGGCGACCTGGCCAGTCCGCCACTGTGTGTACAAGACACTTGAAGGCTGAGTGCATCTGGGCAGAACATTTATATATTCGCAGTACGGTTCATTATATTTAGAAACTGTGTACAAGACATTTGAAGGCTGAGTGCATCTGGGCACAGCTTCTACCATATGTCTTGGGTACAGTTCATAGTTAAAGTTAAGAACGAATCTGCAACAACTCCAGAATTTTTACGCTCACTATCTCAGTGCGTCATTAACTACTCCCGGTCATACGATCTCAAGTGTCCACTTAACATTTGGACTGCATGTCTGGGGAAGCAATTAACACATCTTCTCAACAGCAGGGGGTTCGCTGAACAACTCTACTGCCAGGAAACCTCGGTCTCTGCACAAAGGTGAAGTCATGCTCTATGATAACGAAAGACACTCATTTGGTAGCTTTTGTTGTCTAGCATGCTGGTACAGCGTGGAATTTTGCAGGGCTTTGCGGGCTCAGCTTTCAAGTACGAAATGTGTCCCGAATTAGCTCTCGTGTTGATTTAAAACGGGACGCTAATATAACTAAATGACACCATGTTGTACAGTCTAAAATATAGAAATAAGAATACAGTAATCTCTCAATTATGCGCGGGCGCAGGGGACAGCGGAAAAAACGCGCATAAGTGAAAAATAACAAAAGGGAGCTTAAAAGTGGAACATCAATACAGTGTACATCTATTGTTAATTAATACTATGCATATACTACTGAAAAATGTTAATAATATTAGCTTAAAAATGCAAATACGTGTATAACTTCCGTTAATTATTTTTAAGAACACAAAGAAAATGGAAATGATCCAGATTTTTTAAAATCTCTCTCAGCGTCGATTCTGGGACATTTAAAATGCTCCGCTATAGCTTTTTTCGAGGTGCAAGATTTTCTTCGATTTTTTTAATAACATCCATTTTAAATGAATGCGACAATTTCGTTCTTTTCGCCATTTTAAAGCGTAACCATCTAACCAAAACTCCAAAGATGGTTCTTTTGTTAGCGATCAATGACACAAGCTACGTACCGAACTAACCCCTCTAATTGGCTGCTGTATAAATGCGACTTTTACTGACGTCAATCACAAGAACCCCCACGTTCACCCCCGTGTATAAGTTAGAGGAATGTGTTCCTGGAATTTGAACAATGGGGCGAGGGAATGCATTCATAGAAGCAGAACAAAAAGGGTTTTTGTTCCTGCTGAAAAAAACTTTTTGAACTAAGAAAATTTTTGCGACGTGCATAAGTGAGAGGAGCTTTTCTAGTGCTCCGCATAAATGAATAAGAGTTATCATTGCCTTCCTATACCGCGCGGGACCGCGAAAAAAACGCGCATAAAAGAGAGCGCGTATAAGTGAGAGGTCACTGTATAAAATTCAGTGTTTTAAGGTCTTCATTTACTGAAAACTTTGAGAAAGCTTAAAATAAACTTTAACGCCCAATTGAGATTCCGTGGCTATTTTTAATAATTATCTATCTCATAACTAGGAACATTTCTTACAATAATGTTGCTATTATTTCCTTGACGAGTTTTAATATATTTATGTGAGACTATTTTAATTTAGGACTAATATTACCAACTGGATCAACACCTATTCATTGAATTAATAATACCAACAACCTAGGGGTTACTTTCAGCTCCTTTAAAGATTGCGAGATATAAGGATGTTTATCTGTTGATGAGTTTGCGCCACAAATAGACGATACTAGCAAAATATCTTCTGGTAGCTTTTGTTGCCTACCATGCTGGTTCGGCGTGGAAGTTTGCAGGGAGTTTCCGGCTAAGTTATTAATTAAGAAATGCGTCCCGAATTAGCTCTCGTGTTGATTTAAAGCGGGACGCTAATATAACTAAATGACACCGTGTTGTACAGCCTAAAATATAGAAATAAAAATATAAAGTTTAGTGTTTTAAGGTCTTCGTTTATTCAAACTTTGAGAAAGCTTTAAAAAAATTGAACGCCCAATTGAGATTCCATGACTATTTTTAAAAATTATCTTATCTCATAAATAGGAACATTTCTTACACTAAATGTTGCTAATATTTCCTTGACAAGTTTTACTAGTACGTAATAGTACGTAAGTTTTTAATTGAGATTCCATGACTATTTTTAAAAATTATCTTATCTCATAAATAGGAACATTTCTTACACTAAATGTTGCTAATATTTCCTTGACAAGTTTTACTAGTACGTAAGTTTTCAATTGAGATTCCACGACTATTTTTAAAAATTATCTTATCTCATAAATAGGAACATTTCTTACACTATATGTTGCTATTATTTCCTTGACGAACTTTAATAAATTTATGTGAGACTATTTTAATTTAGGACTAATATTACCAACTGGATCAACACCTTTTCAATGAATTAATAATACCAATAACATATGAGTTGCTTCCAGCTCCTTTGGAGATTGCGAGATATAAAGGTGTTTATCTGTTGATGAGTTTGCGCCACAAATAGATGATACTGGCAAAATATCTTCTGCTATCAAACTTTCAAATCATTCCAAATCTTATTCATTTAACCGAAACTTACCCTAAGAGATGAATATCGCTTCACTCTGGATAAATTTTGACGAATGAAATTTATATCTCTCCCCGAATAAATGGAATCAAATTAAACTGCTGTCTCCGTAGCGATAACAAAGCTGTCAAACCTTTCTAGATCTTCATTTGAGATTCCAAGATAATTGCTAGATTCCTTGATAAGAAAGTTAAACCTCGAGTCGTCTGTTTATGTTTATGAGTAAGAATGGAGTCTTTTCCTATAAATTGTCGTCAAAAGTCCACGTTATTAGAGGAAGGCTTTCGTCACCCAGATTAGAAAGATAATGTTTGATATGAACGTTTTGAAGAAATTGTTTCAAAGGTGTTGTCATTTAAGTCTGTCATTTGTAATTTCGTGGGACGATTTCGAATTATGAAATCTCACAGTGCTTATGAGATAAATGATATTCGACTCGATGCTTGTATACTGCATAATAGAAACTGTAAAATGTTAAAGAAAGTTTAAAGAAAAACAAGTCAAATGAAATCATTGATAAATATGTTTAAGGATTATATAAATACGTTTATAAAATCCTATATGGTTTTCAAAAACTAAGAAGGATAGCTTATTTATATTAACGCCCCGTGTTTTGAAACAACACAAGAGAAATTTGGGGACGATCTCATCATTTTGAACCGTGGTCAAATGACGAGGCGGACGATACCTAAACTGACACCCCCTCTCCAAACTTCCGCACCACACCAGCGGGAGCACATTTCTCCCCCTGCATATAATTTGACGTGCAAGTCCACATACACAGCGTATCTTCAGATGAATCGGGTTTCGAACGTTGAACGCTCAGGTACGCAAGTAGCACAACATGTTGTCCGATATTGTACAGTATTGTTCGATGTTATTTAATATTATATGATTAAGTACAATATTGCGAATATTTTTCAATATCATACAATATTGTACAATATCCTTGTGCTATTAGGGCACCAAATCCGAGACCTTGCCACTAGGCCAGTGCATTCACGAAGAAGGATAAGACGAGTAATTTAGGGAAGTAAAGAGAGGACATTCAGTTAAGGTATCCGACTGGTTTAAAATCGTCGTTTTTGATGAAATTATCAAAAAAAAAAAATTATGACTTAATTTTGCAGCCTGTTTAATAATCTTTCTAAAAATGTCTCACTTCTTACTCTACGTGAATTTCAAATGGAGTTACAGCTGTATTATCACCGAACTGTAAGTATTATTTCAAGTTGCACGAAAACTTTAAATGCTTTTTCTGAGAAATGATATTTTTGAGGAAAACTGTCGACCGTAACAATTATTTCTCAAAACGTTATTCAAGTATTGATACGAAATTTTCTGAGATTGTTTTCTGTAATATGCTTGATGTTTTCCTCTAAAAACTAAGGTCAATTTTAAAATCAAGTCATATTTTTAAGTGTTTAAATATAAACGAAAAGCATTTTTTACGAAAAATTACCAGTTTAGTAACTATGTTCAGCTATATCTTAAAACTATTTTGAAGTACAAGAAAGATTTTAGAGCATAACACAGATAACTGTCATAAAAATGTACTCCTACAAGGATTTATGTATATTTAGAATATGATTTTGTCTATGGCTGTTAGCGTAAGGCAAATATTTTAGTCATTTTTCTTCAAATTTCTCAGTTTTTTTTAAAAAAATATTATTTTGAAAGCTTAATTTTACAATATTTTCATAGTTTTGAAACATATTTAGTTGAAAAATAACATTAAAAAATATATATAAGTTATTTTTCAAAAAAATGCCTCCGAACACGGTCGGATACCTTAAAATGTGAAAACCTCGGTATATTTAGATTAAAGTACTTTTGTGAAGCTACACTACGGCTAAGGAAAGATCTCATTAATTTGAGGCATGGTCTGGGTACGAGGATGACACATGAGCTGGAAATTCCTCTCCAAGCTCCCACAACATACCAGTCTGACAACATACGGCACCGAGGGATTTAATTTGCACCTGGCCTGAGTATACAACTAAGAATGCGTAAAAGACTGGGCGGTTTCATACCGAACTGAAAACAACAGATTTTCTTAGCAAATAAATGCTTAAGAGTGAGACAAGCGTCTGCAAAGAAGTCAATTCATATTCTCCTGATACCCGTCAAAAGCACTGTGCCAATCTTGTGGAATCAAATGCGCATCGTTCAAAAAAATAAAGGATGTAATGTCACAGTACAGCGCAGGTCGAAAAGCGCAGTTACGTTTGTAATGTGATTATTGTTACAAAATCGTTCGATGTGTGCACGGTGGAAACAGTCCAACAAACAGGATAATGGAGAATGACACTTTATTCTGGAATATTACGGAAAACACGAAGCGAAAGTAACAGGTAAAACAGCACTTGCAGAGATTAGCAACACACGCAGACAGCAATTCGCTAATAAGAAAAGCAATAGCACTTTCAGTACTGCTCGGTGTCTAACAGCTTACTAGCTCGCACAGCGGATAAAACCCCAAAGAAAGATTCCAAAGCCTTTGACAATCCAAAGGCGATCCCAGTCGATCAACACGTTCAAAGTCAATCAACACATATATTTATATTCACCCCCGACAGGCAGTGATGTCGCATGGAATCTGGATAAATCCGGATCTCGTCCCTTAATAGAGATATGAAGAAAATTCCAGTACTTTCGAGATCCTACATTTCGTCGCCAAGGTCGTGGATCGATGGCTCCATTCCCCGGCATTCCCATAAATACCCCTGTAGAACTCTCTTCCCAACCATAAGACTAAGGGGTCTATTATGGTACCCCCGGATGGGTTGGGCGTTTGGTTGGGTTCCGTTGTTAATGTGCGGAACCAACCCAACCCAACCGGGGGTACCAGAATAGACCCTTAAGATTGCTGGAAAGCGACTTTCCATGTTCGCAACATTATGAAGTCGCATTACTTGACTCCACTGCCTTCGAATTGAAAATGTACATACATTTTACATTTGGATATTGATTAACAGATAGTCTATATGCGATTGATAATAATATTCCATTTCGTATCGTGAAACGACAATCATTTTCATTATATATATTTTGAATTTTGTGCATATTTCTGGTGCCATATTTAGTCATGCATTCACAAAGCTAGGTTAATAATAATAATACAGCATTCTATAAATATATAGCATACATTTATGCCGAAGTTAATTCTTCAAACTGCGAATATAGAGTTTCCGTGTAGAGATTAACCCTTTGCAGTCGATGCTACCACGGTGGCGGAATTCGCAAGTCTCGTAGAAGTCGTTTTGTTTCAGACCCAGACCCCGATCAGCCTATCTAGACGGTTGTGTTGGTCTGTGTCGGTCTAAAACAAAAACAAAAAAAAAACCGCGACTTCTACGACGACTTGTGAATGCCGCGAAATATTCTTACAAACAATAATATTCTATTATAACACAAAATCCGAAAGGAAGTTCTAGGAAATTGCACTTATAAAAGGATATTCTTCTTCTAACATCTAATAAAAAGGAAAGTCTGAAGCACCGCCACTAATACACATAACATAGTTTCCTGGAGTAGTATCTTATAGAGAAATGATAGATGAATAAATATCCCCTAACGCTTTCATTCATAGTTTTGTACTTTACTACGAATGGAAGCTTAACGTATCCATTCTTATTTTCCCCGGCTGAATAATGCAGCAGCTTTTCGTTCGTGATGTAAATGGGTAGAAATGCTCTCGATAATAGAAGATATAAAATAAATTTTCGCTTCACATTCTCCGTCTCGTTTTGCTTAAGAAATGGGAGGAAGGGAAATTTAGCACAGAATGGTACTGATAAGAATTTTTCGCTTTTATTCAATGCTTTTATAAAAAAATATATCCTCGGAATTCTGAGCAGCACGAGTTGCTATTTTTTTACGGCTCCTTTTTTGCAAGTTTTTAGTTTTATTATAATCCCCAAGCAAAGAGATAAGTAAATAAGATCTTCTTTCATATATGATAAAAACTAATAAGGGTATTTAAGGTTATTTGAATATTAGTGTGATGGAGGGATTAAATAAATTTTTCTACTTCCAAAGAATATATTTCTTTTAATTTCTTGTTATATTTGTTTTTAAAACCATTTTGGCATTTTGCGCTTAGGATCACTAATTTTTAAGTTTTTTTTGTTGTTTCTGATACATCGTGGACCATGAAAAAACATCAAAAATATGCAGAATCCTTCTGGTCATAGTATTTTTTGTTGCCGTGAGATCATTTTTTGTTAAAATATGTAAATTATGCTGCTTAAAGCAATGGTTCTTAATTAGTAAAAACAAATTTGTATAATTATAGTCAATTACCAATTATTGATAATATATTTCACAAGAAATTGTCCCACTTCTCAGCTATTTTCATTGTTAAAACTATGCAGCCTGGTGTGTGTTAAATCCGTCGAACTTTGCCCCCGATGATGTGGTGTAGAAATTTGTAGAAACGGATTCCATCTTAAGTGTTGTCTTTACCATCTGATTTCGGCACAAAATTAAAAGTTCCGTCCCAAAAACAATTACAATGCAGTTTCTATTTTAATTTTGGTTATATTGACGTCCGTTTTGAAGAAACTGATATTTTGGGACGGACCTCGTAATTTTGAACCGATGTCAGTTAATGATGAGGGCACCTGACGTGGTACCTCCTCTCCAAACTTCCACACCATACCAGCGGAAGGACGTTTGGTCACTATACATGAGCAAAAAGGCGTACATATCTGCAAGAGGCCCCATACACGGCGAATAATCAGTGGAATCAGATTTCGAACCTGTAACCATTAGGCCCCGAAGACGAAACCTTATCACTAGGCCACCGCTGCCAATTTCTAATTGAGATGCTTAACTAAACAAATAATATGTTTTAAGGAGATGAAGAATTCTAAACAATCACATTCTAAATTTAGTTTTAACAACAAGCTTCAAAGCATTATTTCTTATACATGTATCCTCTGACCATTGTATAAACGTCTATATATTCTAATCTTGATGATTTTGGGGATTTATTCCTACTTTTTTTTCGTTTTTCCAACAATTGGCTTTCGCAGAAGGTTGGCGCCACAAAATCTAGATTTAATGCGACATATCAGTTCCCAAGGCTGATAGGCATTTGATTGTTGGAATTCCAGTTCTAGAATATTTTTTTTTCACAGTGTAATAGTCTTTAATCAAACTATATTTTGTATTTCATTTGTATGATTATTGATATTTGTATATATTGAAAATATCACACATGTTTTGATTAATTGAAATATTTAACTATATATATAATATAAATCCAAATATAACTAGTATATAATCATACAGAAATAAAGTAAACAAGAATTAAATCTTATATCAAAAAATCATTATTTGAACAATACATGAATTTGAAATAAAATCTAATAAATTGAAATTACTAAAGATACCATAAACAAAAATCAAGTTTAAACATTATATTTCAACAAGTGAAAAAACACTGTTGTTATTAAAAATAATGAAATAGACAATCCAAGTAAATGGAGTTTTCAACAATTAAAATAGCAGCTTGGCTGTGGACAAGCTTTAGCCAGGTTAAATTAATTTTGCTGTACAAACCATCCCTGTCGCTATTGTTGTTGAAAAAACAAGCAGGGTAATATACCCTAAAATGAAAGAATTTAGAAAGAAAAGTCTTATACTAACCCTAACTATAAAGCATGACTATATAGAAACGACTAATATTCAGGATAAAATATGTAAATACCATTATATTGCACTAAGATATTGCACTAAAGACAGTAAATATATAATTCAATAAAATACCCATACTATACTTTAAACATAAACTAATCTGTGTCTCCTCTTAAACTTACCAGCATTCATCTCTTTCTATATATATATATATATATATATATATATATGTATATATATAAAACATATACATATATATGTAAGATCAGACTTTAAAAAAGGAGAAAGGCTGTCCATTGTCATCAAGGAAGAGACGATATTTGTTTAAATCTTCTTTTATTGAGGCATTAGGCGTTATTTCTTCATAGGTAAAGTATTTAATTTGTCTGCAGCTCCATGACCAGAATTTAGAAGTTTACGCCCGAGCGGCGCATTGATGTTGAAAGCTTACATGCCGGCGTGAAAAAGGGCAGAAATGAATGCGCAGAACGCTTAAATACCCAGAAGAGGGATTTTCCTCTTTAGAACCCGTGATTAGAACAGAAAGTTGTAGTGCGTTAAATATGATGAAAGTAGAAGTATTTAAAATGAGGTGTCATTAAGATTATTTAGGAAAGTTAAAAAATTAAAATATCATATATATATATATATATATATTACCAGTCCTATAAAAATTCTTTCCCGTATTTTTTGAGTATTTCTTTTAATCTTTAAATGCAGGCATATGCCATTTTGATTAGATTGTTAAATCAGGGTTTGTTTTTTTAACAGATGATGTTTTCATATAAGACAAGAGAAATGTCGCATAATTTTGTTTTAAGTCAATGTTTTTATTGGAATAGTTTAACTAATCAAGATCAAGTATTCGCATTTGAGAGTTAGTCAACAAGTCACCATGGAAAATGATGGGTTAGTAATACAATTTTAAGTAAATTTTCTTTGGAGATAGTTAATAAATTAAAATTAATATACATTGTGTACATTTTTAATCTGCATACGTTACTGAAGCAGAATTAAAATTTGTAATAACTTTCAATGTTAAATTTTGCATGTATATGCAACTTAATTCCACTCTTTTTCTTATACATAAAATAGGAAATTATTATCCTTTTCAATCATTGCATAAGTTCATCTAGCATTTTAAGTTTTTTAGTTATTGTGTTTACATACACACGGGCTCCCTGTAAAGTAAAAGAATTTCGTCCAAAATTTAATAAAAATGGTCAACGTGCGTGTAAAATCCACATACCAAATTTCATCTGTGTAGCTCAAAGCATATTTGAGTTACGGAAATCTGTCTGTCGTGCTCCCAGACAGACAGACATAATTTCAAAAATGTGTTTTTCGGACTCAATGAAGGTGGAAATTCATCAAAATCCAGAGGAAGAATTTTTTGACGGTTACAATACTTCTCTGTATTCAGTAAACCTTCGACTTTACTTTGCACTAAGGCACACACCTGACTCCAGAGATAAAATCTCCGATTTGCAGTTTGGATGAGTGACCGTCACCATCTAGGCCAGTGATGTGACGGATAACCGAATAGACGGAGAACAGAAGACTCTTTAAACATATGTAGAACAATTTTAATATTTTTATTTTAAGGTATCCGACTGTGTTTGGAGACATTTTTTTGAAAAATAAGTTATATATATTTTTAATGTTATTTTTCAACTGCATATGTTTTAAAACTATGAAAATATTGTAAAATTAGGCTTTCAAAATAATATTTTTTTAAAAAAAACAGAGAAATTTGAAGAAAAATGACTAAAATATTTGCCTTACGCTAACAGCCATAGACAAAATCATATTCTAAATATACATAAATCCTTATAGGAGTACATTTTTATGACATTTTTCTGTGTTATGCTCTAAAATATTTCTTGTACTTCAAAACAGTTTTGGGATACAGCTGAACATAGTTATTAAACTTTTAATTTTTTTATAAAAAATGCTTTTCATTTATATTTAAGCACTTAAAAATAATACTTGATTTTAAAATTGACCTTAGTTTTTAGAGGGAAAACATCAAGCATATTACAGAAAACAATCTCAGAAAATTTCACATCAATACTTGAATAACTTCTTGAGAAATCATTGTTACGGTCGACAGTTTTCCTCAAAAATATCAGTGCTCAGAAAACACATTTAAAGTTTTCATGCAACATAAAATAATTCTTACAGTTCGGTAATAAAACAGCTGTAACTCCATTTGCAATTTACGAAGAGTAAAAAGTGAGATAGTTTTAGAAAGCTGGTTAAACAGGCTACAAAATTAAGTCATAAATTGTTTTTGATAATTTCATCAAAAATGACGATTTTAAACCAGTCAGATACCTTAAATTGGTATATAAAACAGAAATTAAATTTAAATGTTAATAAATTGAGGTTCAGTTTCTTAAACAGACTGTTTGGATTACCTAGATATCTAAAAAATTGTGTTTAGACCAATGCGATTTTGTCATGTAGACAGTGTATACTGGACAAGCATTTCGGTCTGACAAAGTGAAACCGCAGTCCTAAGGAACTTTTAACCTCAATAAATAGGTCAGGAGTCAGAAAGGAATGCACCGATTTCCGCTCCGGAATGATGAACAGAGACTTTGGGTTCTCTTGGTCACTTTCCGATTAGGTTAAGTTATATTAACGTCCAGTTTTGAAGCAACACGAGCGCTATTTAGGGACGGACCTCGTAATTTTGAACCGCGGTCAGATGACGAGGACGACACCTGAGCTGGCACCCCTTCTCCAAACTTCCGCGCCACACCAACGGGAGGATGTTTGGCCACTACGTATGATTTAGCGTGCAAGAGGCCCCATACACGACGGATCTTTAGTGGAATGGGGTTTCGAGCCTGCGACCCTCCGGTCCCGGGGTCGAGACCTTACCACTAGGACACCGCGGCCTCAGGTCACTTTCCGAAAGGAGTAAGATTGCGATTACATTCAAACTGAGAATTCAATAATTGGGTTCGAACAAGTGCACGAACAGGGGAGGAATAAAGAAGCTGGGAATTTGTTTTTCGCTCTCAGAATATGGTTTGCTAAACATCAAAAAAGTATCTAATATAGTTACACATGTAATGGAAGTTTTTAAATTAAACTCAGAAAATTATTAACATTTAGAATTAAAATAAATGTGGATTAAATATTCTAAATCAAACACAGAAAATTATTAACACTTAGGATTAAAATAAATATGGATTAAATATTTTAAATCAAATACATAAAATTATTACATTTAAAAAGTAGAAAATGTTGAAAATTGAATCTGTTAAAAATTTGTAACTAAGTGAAAAACAAAAGAAATTTGTCATTTCAACATGACAATTTCCCTACTGGCTTGGGAAGAAAATGAAAATAAAATCCTTAAAAAGCGAAATAATTAGTACGTATTGTATTTAATTTTACAAAACGATCAATATAAACTTCAATATAAGAGTAGTAATGTGATAGAAATGACGGATTAGAATGTATGATGATGGCGGTTAACACAAACTGACGGTTAAAAGGGGGCATACGACCGTTAAACCTTGAAAATTTTCGATTTTATAAAAGAAACTAACAGTTCCTGCACGGTGTTGCCCGTGACATCATGAATTTCAATAAAAAAAATTTTAAAAGCACACAATCTTCAGCTTCAGACTTAAACTCTGAAGTCACATTATATAAATAGCTCCTTAAGGCCATATTCATTTTGTTTTCAGTTTCAGCGAAAGTACACGCAGGATGAACATGCATTTTGTAACTAAAGATATCAGTCTTCAAAAGGTATAAAAACAAACAAATTAAAAGCATGATCTCTTGACGCGACGACAAACGGTACGATCGTACTGCAAAATCTCGCTGAAAGCGAAGGGATTATAACGTCACGTGGTTTCGACGAAATGCATGCTGGGAAACAACACCGCGACCTTGGTTACGAAGAATCACGGTGGAAAAATTGGAATGAAAACATTTTAAGACTTCAGAAAAAAAATAATTAAAATTCAACCATAAAAGACATTTTAACCGTTCTTGTTTTAAATCAGGGGGATTATTCCATTCATTATCGCAAAAAAATAAAAGAGATAACATTATTAGAACGGGGAATGCAGTAAATTTAAATACGAAAACAGAATTTTGTCGTCAAAACTGACTATTTTGTAAAAGATTTCAAAATTATGTTAATTACGTTTGAAGCTCAAAACAAATTTCATTACAAAGAAAATTGTTTGTTGTATCCTATGGTGCATTGATTGTTCTTCAGCGATCGTTAGAAAAGATGCTAGAGCCGTAAACGTGCCAAAAATTACCCAAAACAACACAAAATAAAAAATTTCTAGATTAAATTTTAAAATTCCGGCTTCGAGGTGCATTCAGTCACCATTACGACAACCTGTGAGCCAAATTTCATGGCTGTATGTGCGATAGATTCGTCTGGACATCGCAGACACACACACACACGCGCACAAACATTGCCTTTTATAAGTATAGATATATGTATTATTTCCCTGTCTTTTTTGAACAATTTAAAACTAAACTCGTTAAAAAAATCCCCATAATTATGAAAGTTATAAAGGAAAATGTATCAGCTATTCAACTTAAACATTGAATATGGCCACATCTTTAAAGCGCTATATCTCAAAATGTGTTTTTTATATTGCGCTCACGATATCTTAAGAACTATTGAATAATTTTACATAAAATTTGTCCTAAATATATATTGTGCTATGTTCTGCAAATTGAACCACAGTTTTGTACATATTTTCACCAAAGAAGTTTTGTGGGGGTTAGAAATGTTGAAGTTTTAACAATTTTTAACATTTTTATTTTAAATTGGTATATAAATATATAAATTAAATTTAAATGTTAATAAATTGAGGTTCAATTTCTTAAACAGACTGTTTAGATTATTTAAATATCCAAAATATTGTGTTTAAACCAATATTTTATCCGTAATCATGCTCTCAAGGTGACTATCTCATTTTTTCTCAAAAAATTATACCCATATTTATTACTCTCTCAAATAAATACATACCAATATTAAGACTTAAAAATGTGTGTACAATAACTGAAAGAACAGATATTTTTCTAGGGAAGAAGGTTAGTTTTTGAAATATTTTGTTTCAGAGATAATGTTTCGAATTTGACAGTTTCTTCCCATTCTTCGGAGATTTAACCCTTCAACCGGCTGAAACGTAGAAAGTCGCTCTCTGATGACTATTCTAAAACCGGCTCCGTCGCAGAAAGTCGTTCTTCGATTATTACTCTTAAACCGGCTCCGGCGTAGAAAGTTGCTCTCTGTTTATTACCCGAAAACCGGCTCCGAAACATTTGCGTTCACCATTTAGCTACAGAGAGGCCGTTTTCAAAGCATTCAGCTGAAATATTTTTGACGTTCAAAGAGTTAAAGGGCATATGTTCAAACTAGAGAAGGTTAATCTAAATTTTACTGTACTTTGTACAACAGAAAGTAAAATCTCTAACAATCATGAAGATAAACAACTCACCGATTGAAAACATTAATCTATCATTATGGCATTCGAATAGGAGCATTGAAATGAAAGCCTTCAAATGTTAAGTACTTAAACCAGAAGTAAGAATCGCAGAGAAAAATACCAGAGCGGAATTTATTTGCGATATTTCTGTTTTTAGTATTTCCAGGCTGCGTGGTCACTTCTGGGAGCGGAATTTTTTATAAGCAATTCTTGCGTTTTCTTCGGAAGATGTTCCCAAGACACCTCCGCTGAACTTTTCCCTCTTACTGTCCTGGCTTAAGCGGAAGGACAGTGATTTTAGTTTATACCCGTGACGTGCTTTCGGGCCACGTGATATATCATGGACGTCACGTGATCCATATCTGGATGAGACTACCGAAAAGAGCTCAAAAGTTTTGATTCAATTTTCACAGATAAATGGACATATACCGGAAGAAAAGAGGGTGGCTCAGACCGCTAACGGGTTAAGTCAGGAACCAATAAAGCGGTCACAGATAAGGTCGGGATATGGAAGAATAATATTGTATTGTGATAAATAGTTTCAGGGTTTTTTATTAGTTTATTCTATTAGTTAAATATTTCCTATACACTTCTGGAGAATAATTTCAGTTATCAGAAATGGTTTCTTATCACTATTATAATTAATTTTAAAAATTAAGAAGCATATTGTTCAAAAATGTGCTGGTAGATCTGCAGATTTACTAAACCGATCTATTCTTATATTATCTAATTAATCTGTGGATTACCTCGATTGTCTGTACATTACTAAAAAGGCATTCTTTAAAGTGAGAATAAGATCTTTTTTCGAACAGCAACGTTTTTGTAGGCTCAAATTATTACTCAGACAAACAAGTCAGAAATACTAAGTACTACTAATTGAAAACACGCTATTCTTTTATTCCATAAAGTTACAAGTAATATCTTTTAATAATCAGCAGATTTAAATAAAATATAGGGGGAATTGTTGAAATATATTTAGTGATTAATTTGGTGTATTAATCCATTATATGCCCAAACTCTATTATTTCACATTTTCAAAAAAATTACATTAATATGAGAACTTGAATAAAAAGAAACACTGTTTTCGAAATTTTTAATTAGAATTGATTAATTAACTTTTACTTAGAATTAATTGTCCTTTTAATTAGAAAAATGACTTTTATTGGACTTATAAAATTTAACGCTGTCAGTTCAACATTTAGATGCAACAATGAAATCTAAACTTTACATTGTTTGGGTGAGAATACAAAGAAAACAAGCGTCCCAAAAAAGGAACGGTTTCAGATAA
Source organism: Araneus ventricosus (assembly GCA_013235015.1). Classification (NCBI taxonomy): domain Eukaryota; kingdom Metazoa; phylum Arthropoda; class Arachnida; order Araneae; family Araneidae; genus Araneus; species Araneus ventricosus. The sequence goes on from BGPR01001538.1 coordinate 234,861, forward strand.
TAGGTTAAAAGATATGCAAGAAAGGCAGGTGAAGTCAAAAGAAATCAACATTTGAGTGATTCATCTTCTTACGAAAAATGCCCGAAAGTGTGTTCATTATCAGTAATTCACAACAGTGGAACATGGATTAATACATATTAAGAAGGATCTCGGGCATTGCAAGCACATTTTCAATAGCTGTTGACAATATGACCCCCCAGATTTTCATCAGATTCATTGGGACATCCGTAGATCACATTTTTATTTTGCCTATAGAATAAACTGATGCGTATCAAATTTAGTGATCATGATGGCCACATCATGGAGGCCATCATGTTTTCATGCCAGTGTTTTTGCCTTTACAGAGTTTTTTTTTTTTTCTGAATTGCGCGATGACTCTTTAATTTATTATCATAGCTGTGAAAATAGATATAAATAAGTAAGCAGTTTTAAATAAAATAAATAAATTAATGAAAGTAGATTTAAAAGTAAATATTAAATTCTAATTTTTCTTTAAAATTAGATATCTAATGAACCGTGGTTGCTTAAATGGAGTAGTTTCAACTTCCTCTCATGTGCATTCCCTGATGGGTTTAAAAGCATTTGTCATATTTGAACCAAACTTAGTCATCGAACTTGCTAACAAACTTAGTTATTAATTCCGAAAATCTTAATTATTAAACAGGTGAATACTTTCATTAATGGATACTCATAAAAAATCTACATTGATGTAACTGGTATCCCTTGGAATATTCCTTTAATATAAAACATATAATAAATAACAAAATTAACTTAAATATTAATAAAATGCAGTAATTGCCTATTTTTGGCTTATGAAGATTTAATATTAACTATAATAAATAGTATTTAGTTTTTACGCATAACTGCTGTTTGAGTAAAAACGAATTGTAATTTGGAAATAAAATTTTTGTTATTACAAAGACGGCGAGTCGATTTTGTGTCTGTTTAAAAGTAACAGAAATAAAAAAAAGAACCCGAAAGAATATCATTTTTAAGGAAAAATAATTTAGGTATAATATCCTTTTTTTATTTAACTGTTTTTTAAAGCAAGAATTTTATTTTGTGCCATATGTAACTTTTTTGAAAAAGAGAATGTGTTTCTCCAAAAAGTTCTATTCATTGGACTAATTATTGCCAGAAAGACTTTAAATTCTTACCTCTTAATAATTTACAAGGATAAATATTTCTTGAAACTTTCACTTCCATGAAGAAATAATCCTCCCTTGCACGACTTTTTTAATTTGGAGCAAAATTTCCGTAAATGTATGTAAATTTGTGTAAAATAAATGGAAAAATAAATAGAAAATTTAATTTCTAGCTTAATTTTCTGTTAAAATTCAGTACTTAAAACATTAATTGTTTAATTAACTTTTTAATATAGCATTTCCTTCCACAATGTAAAAAATGTGTTAAGCAAATAAATGCATCAATCAATAATTAAGTTAATAGGAATTAATTACAAACAAAGCAAAAAGTTAAGCAAAACTTTCAATTAATATTCAAGAGTAATTTTGCAATGAAACCTAATATTTAAATTAATAAAATGGCAAAAACCAGTAATGCATTAAACTAAAAATAGGAGCTAAACGTTTTTATTTAATACAATAAGCTAAAATTATGTAGGAAATTCGTATTTAAAATAAATTTAGTGTTTGCCAAATTACTTTAATGCTTTTAAATCAGCATCGACTTTATTTCGAGTAAAAGGGAAAATATTTTTGATGCCTTTAATATGATCTTAATTTTTTAAGTATCTTCATCTTTTTGAAAATTAGGAGTTTTCTTTTTCAAAATACTTCAGCTGTTCTCTGTCGTAGAACTATCTAGAATAAAGTATTAATTATTAGCTGATGAATTCGCATATAGCTTGACTTTTATCATTTTCTGTGCTAGGTAAAATTAGATATTCATTTGGGTCAATTATAATTAGAATAGAAAAAATTAAAGTTAGTACTTATGTTCTCGTCAAAATATTTATAACAAAATGTTGCAAATTTTATTTATAGTAAATGCATAGTTTTTGCAGTATCTGAAAAGGCCATTTTACTTTCAGCGATGCACTTTACCGTAGACATCACAATTCCATGTTTTATGAGAAATACTTTTCAAGTAATATGAGTCATAATGTCTGTAAACCAAGCTAACTGGTCCTAACGAAAAAAATTAAATAAATGGCAAGGAGTTTTAAAGTAATACTTTTCATGTAATATAAAAAACAGCATTAATTTAAAAGATTATGCATAACTTGTAAAAAAATTTTATAATAAATGTTGTTTGGTTTCAGAATTTAAATTAAATTTACTTTTTGTAATAAATATGATATAGTGATTCAGTTTTATTTTGTATCTTACAAAAGCCTATATAATACAGTAGATTCTCGATTATCCGGCATTCAAGTATCCTAAAAGCTCAACTAACCGCAAAAATTAGAAAATGAGTTTTTCTAAAAATTTTAGATCCGCGCGCCAAAATTTAGCACGAGCGCGCCCGCGCCGTTCTATTCGTGAGGGCAATTTATTTCTGGAATGCAACTTGCAGATGCCCCTCCGTGCGGAGCGATGTAGAAGAAAAAAAGCGATATACAGTACTGTGACGTACACAGACTTGTTTGGGGGGTACAGAAGCAAAAGTGAGAACCAAAAAAGAAAAAAAAGGATCCTCACCTTTCGCGAAAAACGAGACCTAAAAACGAAATCGACAACCAAAGAAAAAAAAAGGTAAAGGGGCAGAATCGGTAAAAATTTTAAAAAAAAAGCTCATGGGGGTTACTCCAGATTAGTAAGTCTCTTTCTTTCCCATTATTTATTTACTCTCCGAATACCAGCAGATGTTGATTCCGATTACGTAATATCACGTGCGGGATAATTGTAGGCTTGCGTATTGCGCAATAACCCTTGCGATTTTTTAAAACATAATTAGTTTTGATATTCATTCTAGAATTTGTTTATGTTCACTTAAAAGAGTTTTGTTTTGCTTACTGAGTAGAATATTTTTCAGTTTCGTCGGCTATTTTTATATGTTTATATTTTTACAATCTATATATTTACGGTAAAAATTCGGCTACAGATCTTACTTTTTAAAAATTTTTATCTTCAATATTAAATAAAAATCTTGATAATAAATAATAAATCTTCATTTTGTAAATATATTATGCACGATACCGAAGTATTCGTAAAAATTATATTTAATGCACATTTCAAAATGACAAAAACAAATTATTTGGCGGAAAAAATCTAAAACAAAAGGCTATCCCCCCATTTTTCAGGTCACACTCAACTATCCGGACTTTTCAGGTATCCGGAAATCGGCGTTTTTCCGAGCATGCCGGTTAGTTAAGCTTGTACTGTAAATGTAAGAATTAATACTCCCTTCCGGGATAACATTGATTCAGGAGTGAACAGAAACACTAAGCAGCACAAATTAGTGTAGGAAAAAACCTCACATTTATCGCCCATTTTGAAATTCTTAATTCTTCCTCTCATGATATAATAGCGTAGCTAGGGTAAGTGACGCTTTGGGTATAATTTGACTTTTTCACCCCAAATGGCTTAGCGAATGTAAATGGACACTGGGAGAAGTTGTTACTTTTTCGCCTCCCGATCATATTTGGCTTTAAAAAGGGACATAAGCGTACCAATATTTTGTTTCAAGGCTCCCCAAAACTGCCGCCTAGGACATTTATACCACCTCTTGATCCCCCATTGCTACGCTACTGTCATGGTTTACTTTCACCATTAAAATTACCATCTTAATATCTATAAGGAAACGTCTTAAAAACTTATTCACAGTGTCCTATTTATAGGACAATTGCATTTCACCTCCGTGGCTGGACCGAATGCATTCCATTGTCTCTTTTTACTTTCTCGTATCCGAAGTATACAAAGAGAAAGTATTGTAATCGTCAAAAAATTCGAACTCGAGATTTTGACGAATCTCCACGTTTTAGACCTCCCTGAGTCCGAAAAACACAATTTTGGAATTATGTTTGTCTGTGTGTCTGTGAACACGATAACTCGAAAACTATTAGAGCTACGCGGATGAAATTTGGTATGTGGCCTTTAAACATAATTTGTAGGTTTCTATCAAATTTCAGGCAAAATCCGTCCACGGGAAGTCTGTTTGTCTGTATGTCCGAAGTCATGTGAACACTATAACTCAAAAACTTGAATAGCTAGATGGATAAAATTTGGTACACAGTTTTATCGTCATGAATGTAGGTCCGTATAAAATTTTGGGCTAAATCCGTCAAAGGGTTGACTGTCTGCCGGCCTGTAAAATTTACCATTGAAACCAATCCGCTATCTCCACGCGCATGCGTACGGAAGCAATCGTCTGAGCTCCCGAAAGGAGCGAATTACGTCAGTTTGTCCTTGAGACGCATCTCTTTGAATTCTTTACCTAGATATTTTTCAATCACTATAATGAAAAACCTTCCGATAGTCATTGGATTCTGGATAACAGTAGGTTCGAATTTTTTTAGCCACGCGGGGGAAGGAGAAACGGCACCTTTTGGGGGAAGTATACGAGAAAGTTTAGGGGAGAACACTCCCGCTGTTTTAATTTGTTGACCGAGCGTAGCAAGGTCTCCGTTTTAACTCCAGCATTTTGCATTTGTCTGTCTGTTACGCGATTACGACCAAATGCGTTCTTCGATTTCCTTCAAATTTGGCAGAAATATTTCTTGAAGCAATAGAAAATGGTGTATATGTTTTATTTCTACTTATTTTAATTCTATAATAAAATAGTTATTTAAATTATATATAATAATTATTATTAACAATTTAAGGAGACATACGACTGTTAAACCTCGAAAATTTTCGATTTTATGAAATAAATATATTTATAGCCCAGTCTTTTTTGAGCAAGTTAAAATAATCCGCGTTCAAAAATTCGCATAATTATGAAAATTATGAAGGAAAATGTATCAGCTCTCCAAGGTAAACATTGAACACGGCCATATCTTTAAAGCGGTATATCTCAAAATGTGTTTTTTTGATATTGCGCGCACAATATCTCAAGAACTATAGAATATTTTTACATAAAATTTTTACCTAAATTGTATTTTGCTATGTGCTACAAATTGAACCACATTTTTGTAGATATTTCTCCAAAGAAGTGTTTTTTGGGGGGGATTAGAAAAGTTGAAATTTTATCAATTTTTAACATTATTTTAACTTGGTATATAAAATGTAAATTAAATTTAAATGTTAATACATTGAGGTTCAGTTTCTTAAACAGACTGTTTGGATTACTTAGATACCCAAAATGTTGTGTTTAGACCAATATTTTACTAATAATCATGTGCGCAGAGTGACTATCTCATCTTTCTCCAAAAATTATATCCATATATATTACTCCTTCAAATAAATACATACCGATGGAAAGGTTTGAAAATATGTGTATTATAAGAGAAATAACAGATATTTTTTCCAGAAAAAAAAGTGAATTTGTGAATTGCATTGTTTCAGAGATATAATGTATCGAATTCGACAGTTTCCCCCCATTTTTTCGAAGTTTAAGAGTCGTATGTTCCCTTAACCACTTAACTGAATAGTTTTCTTTGCTATCTAATAAGATGACCCCTCCTGTTTTGGAAAGGGGCTGTCGTTTTCATTCATCTAAGAAGGCATAGGATACTTAAGATCATTATGTATCCTACATATTTTTTGTGTCAAATTATAAAGCTAATTAATGATTAAATTTTAGTTTATAAGACTAAAATTTCGATAATTCGATGCACGAGTATTCTCGGGCTGTTAAGTTAAGCTGTTAAATGGTATTAAATAGTGAGTGGCAACATTAAGATTATGACATCGGAGTTGTAAGTAAACTCAGTTCTCTTATCGTTTTGTATCGTTATCCGCATCCACTAAACAAGTGTTATCTATTTTTATAATATTTGGCTATCTTTTTAAAAAAAATGGCCTAAAAAATAATATAAATATAAATTTTTGCTCTAAATTTATATTTAAACACATTCACATCTAAATAATTTTTTTTACCTTATGAGCCGCAGTCGGCAATTTTAAGAACTTTCAAAATTATACTGTAATTTTTAAGCCTAAATAGAATTATCAGACGCTTCTCGCCAAGATAATTTCGCCTGCCTTATAAATCGTCTGATCTGCAACACAAAGACAGCTTTTAGCTTATATAAATATTTTTGCCAAATTGTAATATTTGTCGCCAAGTTATTTTGAATTCCATCTTCTTATTTCTAACGAAGTGAGTTGCAACAAATATTTTAATTTGATGCCTATTTAATAGAGAAATTTTCTCGATGATTTGTTTAAAATAACTTATTTAAGGAATTAATTTCTCTTAGTGATTTTTTGGTGCCATCTTTCTCGAAATATTTCGATATGCCGCCAAAAGATAAGCAAAGTAAAAGATCTAGAGATGTTTTGCTAATTCAGCAGATTGCTAACCATTTTATCCATATTGACTCAAAATTCGCACCTTAAGAATTGTGCATCAGTGTACATCCTGGAGAGTCAAATTATGATGTCCGGTGTCCCTACAAACAATGCTGGGTTGAAATCTAGAATTTGGTACACACTCTTTAAACACCGCCAAAGCAATAATTTGACCACCGCACTTCATTGACGCCAAGTCGAAAAAGCTAATTAAAGTAATGCATGCATTAGCTTTGGCGACTTGGCACCATTTTAAGAGTGTGTACCAACTTCTAGATTTCAACCCAATGCTGTCTTCATAATGAATAACATTTGCTAAGCTTTTAAAACCAGCGGGAGTGGTCTCCCCTAAACTTTCTCGTATACTTTCTAAGTGGAGATTCGTAGTGGAGATACTTTCTCTTTGTATACTTCGTATACGAGAAAGTGAAACAAATAAACCTGAAATCAAATATCTGTTGCCACGTTTCAAAAAAACATTACTTTGAAGCAGGCGCGATAAAATAGGCAATGCAATGAATACTAAAGCGAAAATTCTGCTTTGGAATTGAATTCCCAAGAAAACAATTTATACTACCACAACCGTAACAATTGCAAAAGCGCGTGAATAAACGATTTGCTGAAATAATGAGATCGGTTTGATTTACAACAATAAAAAACTTGTTAACAATTGATGCTTGAAAACATTATTTATTGTTGTAAATAAAATTTACAACAATAACATATTGCTACCAATACGCATTCGTATGAGAATCGGATTAAAAGAAATTGAATATGCACTTTGAACGCCTCTTTTGGACGGATTTGGCCCAAACTTTTATACGGACCTACATTCATAACGATAAAACTGTGTACCAAATTTTATCCATTTAGTTATTCAAGTTTTTGAGTTATAGCGTTCACATGACCGCGGACATACAAATAGACAGACTTCCCGTTGACGGATTTTTTCCAAAATTTGATAGAAACCTACAAATTATGTGTAAAGACCACATACCAAATTTCATCCCCGTAGCTCTAATGGTTTTCGAGTTATCGTGTTCACAGACAGACACACACACAGACAGACATACAGACATAATTCCAAAATTGTGTTTTTCGGACTGAGGGAGGTCTAAAACGTGGAGATCCGTCAAAATCTCGAGTTCGAATTTTTTGACTATTACAATACTTTCTCTTTGTATACTTCGTATACGAGAAAGTAAAAAGCGATGAAGAGAAAATCCTAGATTTTTTTATAGAGGGGGGATTTAAAAATCTTAAATTTTTATGGAGCAAAATTATTGCATCACTGGCGATAATTCTGTTTTGGCGACTTTTTCTAGCAGCTTCAATATAGGACCCCATTGGCGATATTTTGTTTTGGCGGCTTAATGATACGATGTTCGGTTACGCGACAAAAAGTCGCCAAGATTATCGCCAGTGCTGTCGTATATCAAAGCTGTTCCCGCAGAACTACTAGTCTATGAAATTAATAGGCACTTCTAAATTCGCAAGCAGTTTTCAACCGGCATATACCACCAGGTAGCCAGATTTTGGAGTCATTTTGAAAGTTGTTTATTTTTTCCTTTGTTTAATTTTTGAAGTAATACAAGTAATTAGGAAATGATTTTTATTTTTTTGATATTTTACTGCATTTAAAAATTTTTCAATATGTATGTAATAAATTATTTTAAAAATGATTTTCTACCGATTTTTTTTATATTTTTTCTTTAAAAAAATAGAAACAGAAATTTAAAATAATTTTTTTCCGATTTTAATTTTA